>JANHFO010112982.1:0-18093 GCA_032468095.1 Pareas carinatus
AATTTTTCACCATCCGTAGAGCTCCAGGAGGCCTATAGAATGGGCAGCTGGGCTGATTAGGAGTGTCCCGGAGCTCCGCGGCTGCAGAATAATCGATCCGCGGGCCTGAGCGAGGCCTCCAAAGAGGCCCTGGGCCTTGATTAGAAGCTTCCCCGAGGCCCGCAAATCAATTTTTCACCACCTGCAGAGGTCTGGGAGGCCTGTAGAACGGGCAGCTGGACTGATTAGGAGCGTCCTGGAGCTCCACGGCTGCAGAAAATTGATCCATGGGCTGAGCGAGGCCTCCAGAGAGGCCACGGACCTTCATTAGAAGCTTCCCCGAGGCCCGCGGATCGATTTTTCGCCACCCACGGAGCTCCGTGAGACCTGTAGAATGGGTGGCTGGGCTGATTAGAAGCATCCCAGAGCTCCGTGGGTGGTCAAAAATCAATCTGCGGGCCTCAGGGAGGCCTGCAGAGAAGGCCCTGGCTTTCATTGACTTCTGACCACCTGCGGCGCTTTGGGATGCTTCTAATCAGCCCAGCCATCCGTTCTATAAGCCTCATGGAGCTCCACATTGTGTAAATCATTACACAACGATTTTCCTTTTTCTGTTAATCCTTAATCAAAATCAAAATTCTCTATTTTTACATTCTTATCAGGTCTATTTCCCATATTAAAATTCAATTTTACATATCCTAAACCAATTGAATAATAACACCTCAAATTTCTCAATCTTTACAGCCTTAACAGCTTTTTAAATTATATCACTATCACTTTAACTAATGTTTTAGTTTGCCAAAAATGTTCAGAATTTAAATTATTTCCTAATTTGCTAGTAAGGTTCCAAAAATTAAAAATTACTTACAATATTTTTATCTGTCCAAACTTTTTCCCTAACTCCCACATTTGAATTTCTTTTCTGTCCAGTCTTATTTCTATATCTCTCCATCTTCTCATCCTTTCCCCTCTTATCTTCCTCCAGGATCTCAAAAGTGTTTCTATTAAATCATTGCATCTGCATAGATATAGTTTCATACTCATTTGACCAATTTTATTGTTCTTTGCTTTGATCAGAGTAGTTAACTGCCATGAGTAATATGCTGCCCTGAGTCTTTGGAGAGGGACGGCATACAAATTTTATAAATAAAATAAAATAAATAAATAAATAACACTCTCTTTTTTTAAACTCTTTTTTTTAAAAAAATCCTCTTGTCTTTCCTTGATGCCTTTTTGAAATTCTGTATCATAATCCAATCTTTTCACTTTAAACACCATCAAATCCCCAGGAGTCTCTTGCAATTCTTCTGTTTCCTCCACTTTTGTGTACATCTTTTCTCTGGCATCTTTCTTTTCTTTTAAATTTTATGTAAACAAATTTCTTTGTTGATCCAGTTTTTGTTGAATCTTTTAAAGTTATTAATAGCACCTGAGTGCTTTTCTTCTTTTAACTTGTGATTGTTTATGTAGAGGCTCTTTTTCACTTGCAATAAATTTCCACAGTTTTGTTTCTTTATAAGTCCAAATGTTTACTTTCTTCATGCCAGGAATAGTTCACAGCTGTTCTTTTCAAGATCAGACAAATTGTTTTTTTTTATCTTTGAGTGTTGTTTCACTTCTGCTTAGACATAGATCTTTAAAAAAAACTTTTGTAGTACAGGATATAAGAATGTAACCTTTTTATTTTTATGTTAGTCAAATATATTTCTTCTTTCTAGAATCTTGATTTCAGTTACAAATACTTAATATAGTCAGTAAGCTCTTCTTCATTGCTCCTTTTATGAAGACATCCAAACCAGATTCATCCTATCTTTAATTAGAAATGTCCTGATTGCTCAATTCAGCTTATTCCAAGATTCTGGAGATAGAACAGCTGACTTTTGTTCCTTGGAAATCTCTAAGTATCATTGTTTTCTAGCAAATGTTTCATTGCCAAACTAGGTAGCATCATCAGTGTGCCAGTTTTATTAGTTTGGTAATGAGAAATATGTGCTCTCTGAGCTTCGTGAGTTTCTTACAGAAGAAAATATACAAGATGCATTTATGATGTTGCCTAGTTTGATAATAAAATGTCTGCAAAAAAACAACAACTCACCAAGCCCAGAGAGCACCAGCGAACCATTCATAGTTCATCTCTGAGCTACAAATATTCATTTCTATCAGTGAAATGCCTGCAAGAAAACCAGCAAATTCAGAGAGTTCCAAGGACCTCGAAGTTCAATTATAATTATTCTCCTCTATTGGCATGAAGCTAGGTTTTGTGCAGTAGCACAAAAGATCTGTCAGATGATGGACCAATTTTCTACCAGCCAAATGCATTTTCTGTAACTGTAATTCATTTCAATTCTAGATATTATATTTTTATATCTTATCTTGTTACACTTAATATAATTCAGTGACTAATATAATTTAATATAGGCTGCATCCTGGACCTCACTCACAGGTATTACGCAGTTTTATAAATATATTTTATGTCTTATCTTAAACTTTAATTTCTTATCTATTAATATGTGCATGTATATGTGTCTGTATGTGTGTTTACATGCACACACACACACACAGTATGTAGTACCAGAACACTTAGGGGTGTACAGGTTTATTTTTATGTTTGTATAATCACAAAACAGTCTCATTATACTGCTTTACAATTGTAATATACTGAAATTGAAATAGCTGAATAGTAGTTAACAAGAAATTTCCTTATATGATTAGTAAAGGAAGTATTTGAACTCAGTTTTTTTCCAGTTTTGAACAAGATGGCTATTACTTTATTTCCCAGAGCAAGAAACCCACAAGAGACCATTCTCTTATAGTCTCCTCACAAGAAGCAAATTCCACTGTGATAATCAACTGCACTTTTAATGGAATGTGACAGATTCTGTGGTTGCTTTTCTTTATATTAGCTAGAGAATTGTCATATTATGTCACTCATATTTCGCAACTTGGAACTCTTTACAATTTACCAAGCAAACTATGTTCTACGCAGACAAGGCTTTGCTCATTTCCATCAGTGTATCATCTTTTACAAATCCTAATCTGTGTAAGAGACAGATAAAATACAATAAAATATTTGATTGAATTTCACGAAGTAGAAAGTGAATCAAGATCTTGCCGATCCTTCTTTGCCCTAATAATGTACAAAATATGTCTCTTCTCTCTCCCCCCAAAAATAAAGGCAATGGTTAAATCAAAGTTACATCCTGATGTACTGAAATGTATCGGGCTCACTCTACATTAACAGATGACAACTGTGCTTATTTTGTTGAACTATTCTTTCTTTGCTAATTATTAATATTTAAACTAACAGAATATAATATATACCATATTATTTTGTTTACATTAATTGAATGCTAATATTTATATTCAGGAAAATTCTTTTAAGAGATATTTAACAAAAGATTACTAACTGAAGAAAATATTGGACTATATGAAGAAAATCAATGAAGGAAAAGGAAACTATTCATTTGAAGATGCAACTTCTAATTTTCTGAATTATATGAGGAGAATGTTTATTTTAATAAAAAAATCCTCTACCTTTAGCAGATGTTCAGTTTCTCTACCATGTTCATTGTCCTCCAGCTATGCAGAATTATATAATCTCTTGGAATGTGAAAGTGACATGCTTTGTTTTACAATTATAATTTTTTTTGTACTATAATAGACCTGTTCTTAAACATTTTGGAATTATGACAACTTTTAAAATTATTTATTGCAATATTTATTATTTGAAGGCCAAGTTGGAAAAGGAAGAAAACAATTTAAAGAATGAATAAATAAAGAAGAATGAATAAAACAGCAGAAAAATAGACTTTTTCACAGATATAATGCACTACAGATAAAAACTGGAAATACAAATATGAAACTTATAAGCTTAAGAAGCACCATTTATAGGTACTAGTTATCAAAATAAAGACTGAGGTATATACCTAATTTTTCCATGTTCAATTTCAGACCAAAGTTTAAACAGATTATATTAGTACAGCATAGAATGACATGGATATTTTAATGTTATATTTATGATTGCCTACAGGAAAATCATCAATTAATATTGTTTGTGTTTTAGAAAAGGAAGACAGAACAAAATGATTGCAATAGCAATAGTCTCCAGGATCTGAACTACTAAATATTTATACATAAAGGATAACCGATTTTCTGCATTACAATGACTCTGAAAAAACTGCTTTATGATGAATTGTTGCACTTATGACTATCACAGTATCTCCACCATCACATGATCAAAATTTGGAGGTTTGTTGATCAATATGTATTTGTGATGGTTGCAGTACTTCAGGGTCAAATGCTTGCCATTTGCAACCCTGTGATAAAGAAATTCATTTAGAGAAGCTGGCTTTCCTTAATGACCACATGATTTACTTAACTGCAACAATTCAGTTAACAATCATAGCAAAAAAAAAATTAAAACTGAGTACAACTAACTTAACAACCACCCTTCGTAGCAATGGAAATTCTAGTTCCAATGGTGGATGTAAGTTAAGGACTACCTGTATGCAGTCCACGTGTTTCCCCAAAAATAAGACACTGTCTTATATTAATTTTTGCACCCAAAGATGTGCTGGGTCTTATTTTCAGGGGATGTCTTATTTTTCCACTGAGGCCGCCCAGAACCGGAAGTCCGAGGCCTTATTATTGTGGAGGTTTTATTTTCGAGGGATGCCTTATATTTCAGTGAGAGTCAAAACTGTAAGTATGTCTTATTTTTGGAGGATGTCTTACTTTCGGGGAAACAGGATATCAAGTTCAATATACCAATATTTACGATGCAACTGAGTTTCAAGATGCCAAATATGCACATACATAGACATATTGAATGACTTTTATAAGAAATGTCATGTTCTATTGATATAAATACCCAGTATTTTAGCAGAGTTAAGGGCTTGCTCCAGAAAGTAAATAAAATTATAAATGGCAGATTAACTTGCTTTTAAAATTTTACGTTGGTTCAGATTTTTGGCTTTAGTGCTGGGGTTAGTTTGTAGGGTTCAATGTAATTTTGTTATTTAATATTTGGTATTTTGTTATGCTTTCTGATTGAATTTATGATATTTTAGACCATGCTGTCTGTCTGATATTTTAATTATTTTTACTTTTGGGTGGGGGGGATGATGTATGCTTTCCAAGATCATCAGAATTGAACAACTATAGCAAAACTGAATAATATATAAATAAACAAACAAGCAAATGTTAAATGTGAACTGTTAATAATACAGAATACAGAAATACTGCATATGAACATTATCAGGTATTCTTTATAGGTTTGCTTTGCCTTTTGATTAAAATCATTTTAGGCAAAAGATGAAATCTTCATTCAAGAAATATAATGATATGGAGGAAATTTAGTACTGGAAGAAGTAAAATAAATGTTCTTCACTTTAATAACTGTTAAAAACTATTGTATTAGAAATGTTCCCGTTTATGAACAATATTAAATTATTACTTAAATAACCATTTAATCTCAAAAAAGGATAATTGTTTTTTTCAAAGAACACATTTGCATTACATATTATATATCTAACTAATAACACATTACAGTGAATTAGTTATTTATTCCGCAAAATATTTCTTTCAAGAGAAATCAAATTGTCATTTTCTTTAATAAAATCTTATTTCTGAACACATAGATAAAAACAGCACCATCAGTTTTGCAGCCAATTTTCTATATCATTTCATTTGTACTTTTGATAGCTTTTCTGAAATCTATCAAAATAAAAAGAGTACCTTAATTCGATATATTTTTTGAATGTATATTAACTTTTGATAATTGTTTGACTCATAAATATATTCAATCATTATAAATAAAGAGATTGCAGCAATGGGAAAGGCAGGGAAAAACATCAGTGCTTGGAATTTCTATTCCTCTTACATCCATACTTTAAATAGGAATCGTGAAAAAGAGGTCTTCAAATATTGGAGCATAACATAAAGTTCAGAAATTGCTTGGACTCTCTACATAAAAAGCTAGACTTTTAACTTTATTTTATCTTTGGAATCCCTGTCCACCTGTTTCTTCATTCACTGTCAAAATGGAATAAAAATTAACTGTTCACTTTAGGATGCAAATAGCACCTCTTCATAAAGAATATTTCTATTCAAAGTTAAATTTTGTTTTGGATCATGCAAATCTGTCCTTGGTTGCTAATTCTACAGTGTTCTAGTTTCTATATTAATAGACCTGATTGCTATTCTTCACCTGAAATACAAAAACACATAAATATTAGATTCATTTTTTTCTTTTTAGGTACAATATCCTCCCATTAAGAATTTATTTCATAAAATAGAGAAGACAGTAAAGATGTTCTCAGAATTAAGTATGCAAAGATAACAAAATTGTCATTGCTACTCAAGAATGGGGATTGTGTCAGTTAAAACTGGAGTTTTAAGAAACTGTCAATGTTTTCTGAGTCAGCAATTACTATAATTCAAATATTGTATGACCTGAAATCCCCTTTAACAGTTTTTTTATCCCATTGCTTCATCCACTTTTAATGGTCTAACTATACTGCATTTTTTTTAAAAAAGAACATTCTTAGTTGTTGCTTTTCTCTTGTTTTATAATAAGAGAGTGAAGTTGTGGTATTCCCTTTTCACATCTGAAATCAGAATTTAGTCTGTATATATTAACTTCAAAATTGAGAGGTAAATTTTGTTATTTTCCAAGGTGAGAATTCAGACATAAAGTATTCTAGATATTATTTTGCAGAGTATTCATTTAGTTCTTTTTTTAAAAAAAATGAAACATCTTTAAAGTCCAATGTGGGGCATGAAAACTCAGGAAGTTTAAGTGGTGCCATTCAATTCCATGATTTTCAATTGCTATTCATGACATACACCTATAGTGTTTACATTTACATTTACATTTACACTATTTCAAAATCATTTAGGGCTGTATTACCTTCTCCTGGTTCTGGAAATTACCAGGAAAATATTGGTAATTAATGTACTGTATATGTGTAGCACAAAGAACAAATAAAAGTCAATTTCTAAAGCTTGACATTAGTTGAAAAGAAAAAATAGAATTGGATTATTGTCATCAAAATAGGCATATGATGTAATTTCTATGTGATGTAATCTCAGTCATGCTACATTTATCCTATCTTCCAATTATTCCAATGCAGTATTTTTGAGAGGGGCAGCAAAAATGTGTATGTTCATATCATAGTGAATGTTGAAGTTCCCTAGGTATTACAATGATAGGAGATGAATGAAGAGGAAATGAATAAAGCATAGGCGGTCATTTTAAACAGCCTTCTGTTTCACTTGTAATTTGTTTTTCTGTCACTCAATTGATTCTACAATTCTTTAAAGTGATTCTAACACACATTTATAATTTAGGCAAATACTAAAATGACAACTGTATATTGTTGTGATTACAACAACTTCCAGAAAATATTTCTTGCACAGGCAAGTGGCATAAAAGATGAAAATAAAAAGTATTGCTTCATATGAAATTGAGTCATCCTTAGACAATGGCATTCATTGTAGAAAACAAGGAGAAGGGTCCATTTCAGATTATTTCCAACTGAATTGTTTGAGTCTACAGAGTGTGATTGAAGAATAATAAATGTGTTATATTCAGAGTCTCAAACTATGTAAAACTGTTAACTCTCCATAAAAATAATCATAAAACTGTAAATCTCCTATCTGCTATTTAAGATGGCTGCTAAAAGAGATTATTGCAATAATATTAATAAATAACTTAATTTTTAGAGTATTGTGGAAAATGTGCCCAAAAGAAATTGTTTTACTTTGCTACTCAGCGTGGTCAATTGTTCCATGTGATTGTAGAATAAGTATCTGAGATTTGTTTGTTAACTATGCATTGACTACATTTGGATTGCATGTAGAAATTGATGGATGAGCAAGTTTTCCTCTAACATTATTAAAGAGAAAAAGTCCTTTTTTGGGTTGAACTAGAATGGATATCTAATTAAAAGTGTATGACACAGAACAAAATAATAATTATAGTCACTACTTTAAGGTTTGTTTGTATTTATTGTCTCAATGAAAAAGTAAGTTAGAAAAGTAAAATTCCTTTTTTCTGCTAACTAAATTTGAAAAGCATAATTATGTGACAAAAAAAACTTTGACTTCCAACAACTGAAAAAGCTTCACAGAGCAAATGGAAAAGGATGAAAGGAAATGAATAGTCAGGTATGAACAAGGATCAGTATTAAGGCTGATTAGGGTTGAGATTCCAGTTTTTCTGAGCACTTTTATATAAAGAACAAGAACACACTGAGTTGTTGGAATTTTCTTAAATAACTAAGATGATAGAGGTCCGAAGAGGGATTGTCAATTAATTTTGCCACAGTAACCAGGAGTATAGATTTATTGTGTATATGATGGTGACACATAAGACATCTTGCATGTTAGGAAAAATAAACAAAATATATCTTTTTATCTTTATTGATTTCTCATCCAATGATTGAATGATAAAAAAAAATTGTATATAATTTCCTATCTACTGTATATAATCATTCATTTGGGTGGCAAGCAAGAATTAAAACCAAATATAATTAAACAAAAACCATTTTAAAAAACCAATTAAAAAACATGCTTTCATCAACCACATGCTGGCTTCCTTAAATGCCCTGGGGGAAAGACAAGTCTTCAGTGTCTTCCTGAATGCCAAAAGTCATCTACGTCTCTGGAAGGAGGCTATTTCATATGGTAGGCACCATGACAGTGAAAGCATACATCCGTGGCCATACTAAGCAACACTATTTCAGCAGAGAGACCCAGAGTATACTACTGATCTCATGGGATAAACCAAAAATCACACATGATAGTTATACAAGCAAACAAGAGAAAAAGAAGATGAACTGGATGGAAATATCAAGAACCATTAGCAAGAGAAAGGGAACAGCAACAATTAATAGTTTAATTGGTGTTACTGACACTGGGTTCCATGCCCATAATGTTCCATAAAGATAGTGAAACAGTCTTTACATGAAGGTTAATATGAACCAGACCTGCAAAATTATTGTAATTTTTTTTAAAAAGCAAGTAATGAAAGTCAAAAACATGAAACAGTATGCCAATATAATAGTGAAATGGTTAAATCTCACAAACAAGGTGCAATTAAACCTTTGAGCATTGAATACATTTTGAAGAACAGCCATAAAACAAAAATCAAGTGGCATTTTTAAAGCTCTCAGTCAATTGAATAGAATTTAAATTGCAATAGTACTACCAAAGTTTAATTAAAAATATTCACTAATTATAAACTTGACATGCTGAGGTCAATAAAGTGATGTTTATCTGTATACCACCAATTTCCCCCTTTCCACTCCCGATTCCCTCCCCCTCTTCCCATTCCCTTCCCTCCATATCTCATATTTTGTAAATATTGCTAAAGTTCAATGTTAATTTTTTATGTTATCTGTCCACTGCTCTGAGTCCTTCGGGAGAAGGACGGTATATAAATCTAAATGAATGAATGAATGAATGAATGAATGAATGAATGAATGAATGAATGAATGAATGAATGAATGAATGGAAAAAAGCTTTAGGCACAATATTCTCGGTTCTAAATCAACAACAAAGATCTTAGACCAAATAGAGACATTGATGGCATTGCAAATAGGTATAAAGTCATACTTTAGGGGGGTATGAAATTTAGAAATTTAACTGATTTAACCAATATGGAACCAACTTCACCCATTCCTACCACCACAGGTCTGCAAAGATAAAAATTTCAGGAGCTTATCTTCCGCCCTTGTCTTCTAAATATTCAGTTTCTTTGCCTTGCAGAGAGCAAAAACAGGCAATACCGCTAAGGCTGCAATTTTAAAGAATCCATATTTCTAGTCCTCGTGATTGAAAGAGAGGTCTGTTTGAAAATAAGTGAGTTCCATCCAAGAAATGGCAATTCAGCGGCGAGAAAAGTAAGGTTCCACACATAGGCAGAAAAAAAACCAAATGCACAAGTATAGAAGAGGTGGCACCTGGACAATCTCTTACGTATGAGTCAGCAGTGTGTTGTGTTGCAGCCATCGAAAAAACTCAATGCAATATTAAACTGCACAGACAGAGGGATGGTTTCAGGTTTACGTGGTCTGTACTTCTTTAGACTGTTTTGATAAGGTCATATTTGAAATACTACCTCCAGTTTAGGTCACCATGATGCAAAAAAAAAAAAGATGTGGAGACTCTAGAAAGGGTGCAGAGAAGAGCAACTAAGATGATTAGGAGACTGGAGGCTAAAATATATGAAGAACAGTTGCAGGAATTGGGTGTGTCTAATGAAGAGAAGGACTAGGGGTGACAGGATAGGAGTCTTACAATATTTGAGGGGGTCAGGCTATTCTCCAAAGCCACAGAAGGAAGGACAAGAAGCAACGGATGGAAACTATTCAAGGAGAGAACCAACATGGAACTAAGGAGGAATTTCCTGACAGTGAGAACGATTTATTAATATCGATTTATCCATGGGTTCCCTCTAGTCTAGAAGTTGTGGGCGCTCCATCACTGGAGGTTTTTAAGAAGTGACCAGTCATTTGTCCAGGATGGTATGAGGTCTCCTGCTTGGGCAAGGGTTGGACTAGAAGACCTACGACCTTATTATTTGATATTTTATTCAATATTCTAGGGAGAAACCCTGAAAGATGCTTGCGATCAGGGTTGAAATGGCTTCATTGGCGGTGATTCTCGGAGCCTTGCCTGTCACCTTGGCTGTCCCTTTCAGCAGCAGGATGGAGCAAAAATAGTAGCAGCAACTGCCTGGAAAATGTGGCTGTCACCTTCTACAGATCTGCTGATTCTCAAAATAAAATGATAATTTTTTTAAAAAGTGCCTTTTAACCTGGCTCCAGTTTAGGCGCTTTTCTCCAGCGCTCGTGCTGTTTCTTGAAGCAGCTTGTCTTCCCACTTGAGTTTTTTGAATTCCTTAAATAATAAAGCTGTGAAGGGGGGCCTTGTGGGGGGCTGATCGTGCATAGACTAAAACCTCATCAGGCCAAATTACCAAGGCAGGTTGGGGCCGAGCAGTGGCCCCTACAGCGGGAAAAGCAAGGGAAACAGCCACGCCTCGGGGCCGCAGAAGGAAAGTGTGGCAGAAGAGTGTGGAAATGACGATGGAAAGAGAAGGGAACAAGGAAGTGCTCTTTTTAATTGGCCAGATAAAATATTTTTAAAATGCAATAATACAAGGGCAATTCTGGGGGGCGGGACCTCCACCGCTATCTGAAGACATTTCCGCGGTCATGTGGCCAACAGGACACCAGGGAGCGCTGTTCCCTTCCCACCAAAGTGGTGCCTATTGATCTACTTGCATTTGCATACTTTCCAACTGCTAGGCTGGTAGGAGCCGGAACGAAGACGAGACTTCACCCCGTAGTACGGTGCTCAGGTCCCAAATCTGGGCTGCCTGTCAGCTATCCGGCCAACAAGCTTGACGTCTTAACCGCTGAGTCACTGCATCACCCTGTGGACAGGGGTTAACTCTGCAAATCATCTCCTTTTTTGGGGATGCTGCAATGCACGTTTGCGAGAACAAGGGGTGGGGTCTTGATCACATGGTTATGGCTAGCTCTTTTGATGTTTGCTGTGGTGGTGGATATCTGTAGCTCGGGTGTACCATCTTATGTTAATTTCTGCTCACAAAAAGAGGCATTAGGGTTTATTTCCCAGTTCAGGCCTTATTTTCAGGGAAATACGGTACTCAACGCATCCGTCTGGTCGACGATCTGAACTGGGGCTTATTCTGGGCGTAGGGCTTCTATGACGAGCATCCTGGAAAATCAGGGCTAGGGGACTTATTTTCCGGTTAGGTTTTATTTTCGGGGAAAGAGGGCAGAATGAGAGTGAAGGGTCGTTCTTCAAGCTTGTGGACTGGATTCCGAACGTTCTGTTAACATCTTCAGCCGGTTTTTAGGGGATGCCCGTGTGGGTGTTCTTCTGTTTATAAGGGCCTGGTGTGGCTTGTAGGTCTAGTGATGGGCGGGTCACCTCAGGGGGAGGGTCTAAGGAGGGGTAGGGCCTGGATCAGGTCAGGTGGGAGGGTGGGTCGCATAAGGAGAGGGCCTTGTAACGGGCCTTGTGATTTTGATGTTTTTGACCTGTTTCTCCTCGCCCCTCCCCAATATACGCAGACGACTGTTACCTTAAACATGTTTGCGTCACAGTGGGACTCTATGGTTGGGTTGAGATGGCACCCCGGCCCATGAACGGGGCAGCGCCACTTAGCCTTGTCCGGAAAAGGGGGTGGTGTCTCTACCCCTTCAATATTGCCACATCCCCAGCTGAGAATGCTACACACACACACACACACACACCCTCACCCCGATAGCTTTATTGAGGGATTGGGTTTGGCAAGACATAACTATAGCCTGGTTATTAAAAAGAGATATTGGCTCTTCATTTGGGCTTATTTTTAACAGCAGAGTAGGTGGGGAGGTGGGTTGGTTGTGCAAGGAAGAGTCCAAACACGAATCTATTTACCCATCAGCTCTTCACGCCGTTAAATGGAAGTCGATTGAAGAAACCATGATCTGTTTTTTTTAACAACTTGCACTGGTGTAGGGTTTCCTGCCTAAGCAGAGGGTTGGTCTAGAAGATCTCCCAAGGTCCCTTCCGACTCTGTTATTCTGTAATTCTGTTACCGCTCTAATAAATCAATGAAACTTTTTGAAGATGCCTCGCTTTGAGAGTTTCTTTGAAGGGGAGGAATTCAGGACATTTGACCTTCCCACTTAAACTGGGAGGGGGGGCTAAGCTTCCACCTTGAGAGGGATTCTACAATGGAGGGGGCCATCCTGGAGAAGACCCTGCCTTGTTTCTTTTAGCTTTATCTTCCTCAATGGAGAAGCACGGGGGTTAGGTTCCTGGCATTGACTTAACTCAACCTGTGGCTTGCTTTTCCTTGACTGCCAGGACGCATCTGACTGTTCCCAGTTTTCTTCTTGTCCGTCAGGAGTGGTCAGACCTCAAGTGTTGGGGCCTACGCAACACCGACGCCTACGTCCTGGTGTATGACATCTGCAGCCCAGAAAGCTTTGAATATGTGAAAATGCTCCGTCAGCAGATCCAGGACAACAGGTAAAGGTCAGGGAGTGGAGGAGAGACCTCCATAAGATAGGACAATGCATCGGATCACAGAGAGAGAGAGAGTGAGTTCTCAACTTACAACCGTAAATGGAAACGACCCATCCTGGTTGTAAAGTCATGATGATCGTAAAATGAGTCGGGCAAGCGAAATGACCTGTTTTTATGGCCTTTTAGGGGGGGTAGCAGTTGTTAAGTGAGCGTGGAAGTCATAAAGCAGCTCTCATGGTCGTTAAGCAAACACCAGTCATTAAACGAACCAATGGTATGCTGTGGGGAAAACTTTGCCAAGCACTGGATGTGCCCGTTTTAAGGCAAAACCGTTGTGAAATGTGGTCACATGACTGTGGGGCTCTTCAAACAGCTGTAAATGGCGGCTGCGGGGTTGAGCGCCTCAGGTTTGGTCATGGGACCATGGAGGAGGGGCCCCAACTGTCGGAACTCCAAACAAGGAGCCTCAAGATAGGCCCGTCCTAATTCTGAACGATCGCTAAGCAACCAGTCGTAAGTCAAGGACTATCTGTTCAGGTACTTTTAAAAGGGCAGGATAAAAGTACTAAGGTAGTCCTCAACGTACAACAACAATGGAGCCCAAAATTTACGTTGCTTAGGGAGACATTTATTAAGGGAGCTTTACCTCATTTTACGACTTGGCTCGCCACATCTGCTAAGTGAATCACTGCTGTTCTTAAATGAATCACGTGGTGGTTAAGCAAATGTGACTTCTCCGTTGACTTGGCTTGTCGGAAGGTTACCCAAAGCGGGGGGTCAGATCACGCGTCCCCCAAGGACACGGCAGCCGTCATGAACGTGAATCAGTTGTCAGGCGTCCGAACGTAAACCACGCGCCCACGGGGATTGCTGCCAACGGTCGAAAGGGTGAAAAATGGCCGTAAGTCAATTTTTCCAGGGTGGTCGTTACTTCAAACAGTCGCTAAGGGAACTGTTGTAAGTGGAGGACCTCCTGCATCCGCTACTCCCCAAAGTCTAATGGATCTGCACAATCCTGCTAAAATGCTTTTACTGTACACGGAGGAGTCAACAGGTATCACGTCACAGTTGATTCTGAAACTAGAACCAGATTGGTCCAGTCGGGAAGATAGTTAAGATCCAGATTCTGGTTCCCCCACCCTCCCCAACACACACACACACACACACACACACGCGCGTGCACGCAGCCTTAGGCACATTTTCGCACTCGTGACTTTAGGCCTGTCTCTCTCCCCCCCCCTCGCTCTCCTAGCTAAACTATGTCCTCGGGCAGTGATGGCGATCCTTTTAGAGACCCAAACGGCAACCCAAAAGTCGCTTATTTATTGCAAAGTGCCAACATGAGCCCCCCCTCCCTGGGGCTGTCAGCGACACCCCCCCTGTTTATTTATTTATTTATTTATTTAGATTTATATACCGCCCTTCTCCCGAAGGACCCAGGGGTTCCCCCCGCCTCACCCACACCCTACCCGAGTTCGCCGTGGGCCTCTGGCAACCTACTCCAGTTTCTGCGGCCCATTGTGAGCTATGCTCCCCTCCAACCTAGCTCTTCTCCTCTCTCACCTTCACCACAGACTCTACGCTGCATTTGAGCCTCCTGACTTGCTCCAGACAGGGAGGAAGCATTCCCATTGGGCTGCTGGGCAGAGGGGCGGGTGATGTCAAAAATGTCCTCAGGCGAGCGTGGAGAAAGGGAGGGTCCCTCTGACTTTCTAGTAAAGACGTCTGTGCTGGGGCATTGGCGCACATGCCCACAGAGTGGGCTCTGAATGCTGCCTCTGACACCCGTGCCATAGGTTCACCACCACCGTCCGAGGGTGGGTATTGTCGGAGAGGGATGGCTAACCTTTAAGGCACCAAGTGCCCGGATGAGTTGCAGCTCGTGACATCATCTCTTGGCACCACTACTCTCTTTCTGAATGTGCGCATGGCCCTGTGATGTCATCGCTCGGCGCCGCTATTCTCCTTCTGAGCATGCGGATGAACCCATGACCTCATTGCCTGGCACTGCTACTCCTTTCTGAGCATGCTCAGCACTGAGGCGATGCTGAAGCGACTTGTCTCGCGTGACAGCAGAGAGAGCTCTGGGTGGCCGCTGCGGCACTCGTGCCATAGGTTCGCCATCACTGTTGTAGGAGAAAAATGATTCCCCACTGCCTTGACTTTCTCAATGAAAAACAAGACATGAAGGTTCTATTTACGGTGGAGAGTTTTCTCTTTCTTTCTTTCTCTTTTTTTTAAAAAAAGGGGTTGTTTTATTATTATTGTTTTATATTTTTTTTTAGTTCCCCAGAGCCCCACAAAGTGCCAATGGGCAGCCATATGGTTTCAATCTGAAGTCTCCAAAACTTGGCAATTTTTAAAACTGGTGGACTTCAACTCCCAGAATTCCCCAGCTAGCATGTTGAAGTCCGCCAGTCTTAAAAGTCGCCAAGTTTTGGAGATGCCTGGTTTAAGCAAACACACAAGCCAAGGAACATGTATCATGCCGGTGCAAAACTTTTATCTTTCCTTGAAGTGCTGCTTGCACGTAATTCTGGGCTCTGGGGCAGGAAAGGTTGACCCACACCGCTTATGGCTTGCCTCGATCCAATGATGCCATGGTCGCAGAAATGGACTTGCCAGAAGCGGCTACATTCATGAACCCACGCACCAAGGGATTGTCGGACTGCTGCCCTTGGTGGAATGGGAAAACTTGCCACAGTCAACTCACCAAGGTCAACTCACTGTGGGACAATTCAACAATTCAATTTAATTATTTAAAACATTTTTAATTAATTTTTGTCACTCACATTTCGTTCTGTACCCCCTTTGGCACCCTTTTCAAAATAATTCTATTCCACTATTTCTTTGATATTAGTGTAACTCTTATCCCACAGCAAATTGTCCTGTGATGAGTTGGTTGTGGCAAGTTGGCCGCAGTGTGTTGTCCCATGGTGAGCTGGCCATGACCAGTTGGCCGTGGCGAGTTTGCCAATGCAAGTTGTCTCATGATGAGTTGGCTATGGCAAGTTGGCCATGGTACGTTGGCCGTGGTGAGTTGACTGTGACAAGTTGGCCGTGGCAAGTTAGCCATGGGGAGCTGACCATGGTGAATTGGTCATGCAGGTTGGCTATGGTGAGTTGGTCATACAAGTTGGCCATGGTGAGTTGGCTGTGATGATTGGCAAGTTGACCATGGTCAGTTGGCCATGGCAAGTTGGCAATGGCGTGTTGTTGTAGACCCCCAAAGCTGAACCTCCTTTGCATACCCTCTCTTCTAGGACAAGCAACATCAGCAAAGCCCCCGTCATCGTGGTGGGGAACAAGCGAGACCTGCAGCGGCAACGCTTCACACCCCGTCGGGTGCTCTCCCTTCTCGTGAAGAAGACCTGGAGGTGCGGCTACATGGAGTGCTCAGCGAAATACAACTGGCACATTATTCTGCTTTTCAAAGAGCTGCTATGCAGTGCCATCACCCACGGCTACAGGAGTAACTACTCTGCTGTGCGCCTCCAGGGGGCACTGCACACAAACAGGTGCAGCCTTATGTGACCCAGAGCTGCCACTCATAGGAGTAGAATATGGGGTGGGTGGGTGATCAGGCAATGTCCTGAATATTCATCTAAAACAGGGGCTTCCAAACTTGGCCATGTTAAGATTTGTGGACTTCAACTCCCAGAATTCCTCAGCCAGCATAGAGGCATTCTGGGAGTTGAAGTCCACAAATCTCAAAGTGGCCAAGTTTGGAGACCCGTTCTAAGAATCTTGGAAAGTCAACATGGGAAGAGAACTGTAGCTACTACCTTGGTCGTGCAAAATAGTTCCCAACACTCATTAATAGGAATGGGTTTTTAAATGACACACGTGGAAATCCTTAAGGATTGGAGTTAAAGGAGCAAAGCATGCAAGGGATAGAATCACAACTCAAAGTCTTTTAACCATCTTGGACTCTTGCACAGATCTGGGTGCGAAGGAGGTGGGTGAGTGGAAGAGGAAATGGTATCGCAGGCTATGGTGTGTGTGTGTGTGTGTGTGTGTGCGCGCGCGCGCGTGTGAGAGAGAGAGAGATATATATCTTCCATTCCCTCATCCAGCCATCTCATTCGCACCCAGATGTTCCGTGAGACAGCCGTCCCCTGGTGGTCACAGCCAGTCGATGGCACCGTGATCTTTCATTCCCACATCTAAGAGCGAGGAGGGGCAACGAGATTGTTAATTATCTATAGGAAAGAAGATGGGGAGTCTTTAATATAGTTTTTAACTTTGCAAGTTTCTTTTCTTTTTCTTTTCTTGCACTTTTTCACTTCCCCTTTTCCAATTTGTCTTTTATGCTATGGGGAGAAAAATCTTAATAAATATAAATGTTTTTAAAAGGAAAAAGAGGTGGGGTTTTAATTGCACAGTCAGATGAGATCAAGTTATGGCTGAAAGATATGATTGAGGCCCGGGCTAGTGAGAATTGTGTTGGTGGTCACAAGCTCAGTCAGGCTTCTGTCCTTCTCCCCGTGGTTGCAGAGGTGACCCTCATCATCTAGTAGGGTTCTCCAGCATCCATAATCCCCATCCAGTGCCACCAAAGTCATGGTGACTGGCTTTTACCACCAGTTGACTACGTCGGCTGTCTTCCCAATCAAACTAGCCAACCGAACGAGTACTTCTCAACCGTGGTCATTTTAAGATGCGTGAACGTCAACGGCCAGCATTCTCAGCCTGAGGAATTCTGGGACTTGCAGTCCACACCTTACAGCTATCAAGGTTGAGAAACGCTGGCCTGGGCTCTGCTTCAAATTCAATTGAATTTCACAAAGGAAATGAAAACTGAGAGCACAGCAGACACCTTCCTTCTACTTGCAACTCCTGCAGTGCTGCTTAGCAAAACAAGATTAGCGGATAGAATAAATTTGCTGTGAGTGGAGAGACAGACCTCCGTCCCCTTGCTCTGAGTCTTAATTGAACTTAATTGGGATATCGCTCCTAAAGCTGTGCCAAACTATCATTTTAACCCGAGTGAAGGCAACATATGGAATCCAACAAATGTCCCTACTAGGGGATAGGAAGGAAGGAAGGGAGGGAGGGAGG
>JANHFO010115435.1:0-18052 GCA_032468095.1 Pareas carinatus
ACGTTCCTGTGTTAAATAAAGGATTTGTTTGATCAACCAACGCCTCCAGCCTGTCTGTCCGGCAATATTCTACAATAAGTCATATATTTTTTTTATTTATCAGAAAGCAAATTATTCATCTGTTCAACTCCACCTTTACTAAAAATTCTCTACTACCCTACTGTCGTCATGCTCATAATCATCACGATCACTGTTTTTGGAGGCAGAATTCCTGATAAACTGAAAAACTCTCTCTCTGTATTTGCTTGTATTTATGGAATCTATAATTCCAGGCTATTAGGATGATTAAAGTGATATATAAATTACATATTAGACTTGCTTGCTTAGTTTCTGTGATGAAAGGGAGACGGTAAATATAATAAGATGGTATAACATTTGGCGTGGGTATTCATTACATCAGAACAGGTACTTTAACAAAAAATGTTCCTCTAAAAATACGGCTCTTAACTTTTAAAAATCACTTTATTTGTTGATGAACAAATGGCTGATACAGTTTTGGTGATGAATGGAACTCTTTGCAGAATTGGTGAGCCAAG
Source organism: Pareas carinatus (assembly GCA_032468095.1). Lineage (NCBI taxonomy): Eukaryota > Metazoa > Chordata > Lepidosauria > Squamata > Pareidae > Pareas > Pareas carinatus. Next base: position 537 of record JANHFO010115435.1, read on the forward strand.
AATTCAAAGTTAGAGCTGTGATAATACAACTATTTAAAAATGTTTAAAAAAGAATGATATCCCCTCTCTTGATTAGAAACTCATCTGATAAAGTTAATTGCAAACCCACTAAGACAATTCCTTTTACTCTCTCTTTTATTCTCTAATTTTTTCTGCAATTCTTATTTTTCATCAGCAAATTTTGACATTTGAAAGTTCGATGGCTATAACCATGTTTTCTATCTTCGTGTTCCCAGTACTATTTGGGAAGGCTGGGATTTTGCTTAATCACAGAACTAAGAAGGGTAGAATATCGGATGCCACTGAAACAATACTTATGGAAAATGAGCCAATATTTGAACTGATGAATTACTATGGGTGCCTTCTCTGCATAGTGGTGGCACAAGGAAAGAAGACTTGATAAACACAGTTGACAAAATAAATGCATTTCCCCCCTTATCCATTTAGAGGTACTGTAATGTATTAAGCTTAACATTGTTCTTCTTAGTCATTGCCCTAAAGTAGTTGAAGCCTGAGTGAGCTCGGACTGCCTGTCTCCAGGGGTTGCTAGCGCGGGAAAATGTCTAATTGTCTATTGGCTGCCTCCTAGAGGCCACTCTGTATATAAGCCTGCTGTGTTAGATCGGAGATACAGATTTGTAGAGACGAGGCAGGAGTAATTCAATGTAACGTTTATTATGGTTACAGTGAGTGAACAGGAACTTGGCGCTGGCCATGAGGGCTGCGCTCTTTAAACACTTTCAAACCTGGTGCGCTGCCAATCAGTTCTTTGGAATTCCCGCGTTTGGGAAATTCCTCCCAGAGCCTTATTAGGACCTAACATGTTCTATTTTTCTCTTCACAACCTGAAGGAATTGAAGGAATCTTCAATGCCTAAAGAACCGAGTATACAACAGGTACCCCATAGAAAGAAATGAGTTTCGTCTTCTTTTAAGAAGGTTCATGTTAGAACAGGTAGCTCATACAGAATATTCTCGTGATCTTTTACATTGTTTTTGATCATAACTTCCACTTCAGAATGCTATTTGTAAATCACAAATTCTAGATATTCAGGTAGTCCTTATTTTATGACTCCTCAGGAAAACGACTGTTTGCAATGGCAAAACTAATGAAAAGTAACTTTGTGACTAATGCCCACATTTAAAACCTTTGTAGGATGTAGCATGTTGCTTGGATAAGCCATTGCTGATGAACCTATGGCACATGTGCCATTGTGGGCATGCAGAGCCCTCTTTGTTGGCACGCGAGTCAAGTTGCGCCAGCATCGCCCCAGAGCTGAGCATGCTCAGAGAGAGAGAGAGCAGCAGCGCTGGGCGATGATGTCATAGGACCATGCGCATGCTCAAGAGAGTAGAGGTGCCAGGTGATGACATCACAAGCCACGACTCATTAGCTGCGACTCATCCAGGAACTCTGCTACTAAAAGGTTAGCCATCACTGGAATAAGCTATCTCTTCCTGGACTGCTTTTCTGCCCAGCCCAGGTTCTCACTAAAAAAAATGTTAATCACAAGTTAACAAGCTCAATTTTGTGACCTTAATTAGTCTGCAGCTCCTTCTTGAAATGAAGAAAACCTGAATCAGTTTCACACTAAAGTCTTTTGTTAGTCTCTTAAGAGGTTGACTAGATAAACAGACAACTGGAGCACATTCCTTTGCATGTGTGTTGCTTCTTGTGTGCCTGCTTACTCTCTTCTAATCCCTTTTTCTCAGTGGATAAAAATGCAAACAACAATTCTCTTCCTGTTATCCCATTGTCTGGGTGACCATTCCAAAGGATAGGAGAAGGGAGTAAAAGGGACTATATAAGATTTGCCCCTTTACTCAATTTCCTTGTGAGTGGAGTTCCAGAATTTTCTCAGCTGTATCGGCTCCCCCGACTGTTTGGGGTCATAGCCTTCTGATGCTAAAAAGAAAAGGAAAACTGAAGTAAAATTGTAAGCACAGTTATGGTTACATGATTTTTCACTTAGCAACTGCTTCATTTAAAGACCAAGTTGACAGATAAATTGCAGTCATGAAACGAGGACAACTGGTAACTTCATGTAACAATTTTTTTAAGGCAAAGCAAAGCTAGGATGGCTCAGATTTCATTCTGAACAATTAACATTTGTTTTACTTTTTTTATCTTTGTCTAGAACTCTTAGAGTTTCACAAGAATATAGAAAAAAAATCAGCACACCCCTTCGAAAAGAAAAAAATACTTCAATAATAATAAAAAATAGAATTAAAATGCTGCCTACCCACGACAACATCACTGAAAGAGGTAGAAAAATAAAATGCACACGGTAACTGAATTTCAAAGTTGCTCCATTTAAAAAATATACATTGTCCACATATTTTTGGAAAGTACAAACTAGTTTATGGCAGGTGAGTGAAGAAAGTGTAGTCCTCCAAACATCTCTGAATTATAGTTCCCTTTATCCTCCAAACACTGCTTCTGTTATTTAGTTCCACGATCTTGCTTTATTGTCAACTATGTGCCTATTTATTCTTGATAAGAATATGGCACTGCAGTCATATATCTCTGGACTGAGTGACCTTGCAGTGAAAATTACAATAAAAGCATTTATTTTTGTAAGCATTCATTAAGCATGGTTTTTTTGTCCAGAATTAATGGAACCCTGTAAAAGAAATCCACACAGATTTCTATCAAAATGTCAATATTCACCAAAATGGACTTCACAGTGAGTTAGAAAGTAACAATTAAGGGAGTCTTTTGCTTTCTATTATTCTCAGGATATATTTGAGAAAGTTGCATTTTGGATGCATTGCATTGTAATCAGAATGTTGCACAAAGCACCGAAAAAAGGCATATGTTACATGCAGTTATAGAAAAACTATGGTAGATAAGTATCCTGTGTAGAAAAACACATTTTGAATCTATATATCTATATATCTATATATATCTATATATATATGCAAAAAATGACTCACTCATTGACACATCACCAGATCTCCCAAACTATTAGAGCTAGGAATATGAAATTTCCTACACACCTTTGTCTTGTCATCTAGGCACTCACTAAGAAAGGATTTTTAAAAATATTAAGACTTACTTGAGTTATTTAAGATTTATTGCCATATTTAAATTCAGAATGGGTAGAGGGTTGTGATTGGACAAAATATCTGACAGTGTTTGTTTCCTTTCTCCTTATTGGAGGGTTTTCACAGCCTGTTGTTTCATTTTGGGTTTCTCCCTTCACACCACCAGTAGCGGCAAGCAGAAACATGGCATTCAGGCAGGCTGTTTTCCTCCTTTTTAACTCTAACGTGCCCAGTCTTATCCTCCTGCGGACCTCGCCCACCTGCCTCTGCTGTGCCACCGTATGCAGGGTCTACCTGCCTGCCTGCCTTGGATTGCTGCTGAGCTCCCGGCTCCATCCCGCCCTCTAGCTTTTGATGCCTGTGCTTCGCTATGGGGTTGTGAGGCCTCCGAACAGGCTGTGCTAGCCTCCAAACAGGCCGCGGTAGCCCAAGCAAAGGCCGCACAGCCCTCCCAATGGGCCCGCTAGCCTCAGAAAAGGCCGTTTTGAGGCCAGCATGGGCTGTTTTGAGGGCTGCGCAGCCTTTTCGGAGGTCAGCGCGACCTGTTCAGAGGCCAGCGTGGGCCTTTTTGAGGGCAGCATGGCCTGTTCGGAGGCCAGCGCGGCCTGTTCGGAGGCCTCACAATCCCATAGCGGAGCACAGGTATCAAAAGCTAGTATATTCATATAACAATGAATATAACAACTGTGAATTTGATGTGTAGAGAATTTTAAATTATTTGCTGAGAAATTATTAAAAGGCAGTATTTGGGGATATCTGTCTTGGCCTGAAGTCTCATTCAGCCACATTTCCTTAATCCTGAGCATACACAATTATAATTTTAGGGCCTATGGAAATGTCAGTGTTATACTATATAGCTGTTCTGGTTAAAAAGTAATTGTATAGCCTTGTTCAAACATTTTAAAATTGATGTATGAGCAGTCTAGAAAAATCCTGCTTCTTGCCAATATTGCTCAAATGATGTTGACTTCCAGCAACCACTTATGTGCTAAGCCAAGTGTTGACAGGAAACCTGTATGCATGCCATTGTATGGATTCTAGCTTCCTCTTGTGCCTTTCTTACCACAATCCTTTCTGCTAGAAATTCTGTTTATGTATAGCAGCACAGATCAAACAAAGTGTACAGTCACCATGTGCTTTACTGCTGAAACTGAATCTAACACTTATAGCCAACATAATTGCTGTTCTGCAAACATGCAATTGCCTTTAGGAAGCCAGTATCCTATGACCAAAGTACTTCTTTATGGTGGGTGCCTAGAATTTGAAAACTCTTGAAGGGAACTCTTATTCTGCAGATATCCTGGGCACAATATTTCGATGAAGAACTAGAGCACGCTTGAGAAAAAAAATGCTTAGCACATCTTGGTCAAACCATTTTTCTTTGCATCTAGAGGGAAAGATACTAATAAATTGATCAGAATCACATCTCTTGGTAGTGATTAAGAATGGCTAACCAATATTCATTTGGAATGTTGTTATGTTCTATTCTAGAAGTTGAGGCATGTGTGTTTTATATGATCTTAGATTTGTATGAGACATGTTTCTCTTCCATCCAGTTTAATTTGTTCTGTTCTTTGTGATCATTGTTTTCCCCAAAGTGTGACAAGTTATCTCAATATGATAAGATGGATTGTGTGATACTGATCTTCTATTATGTTATAATAATATCTCAGAATCTAGTTACATTAATAATTTCATAATGTTCTGAATGGGTGGATGGTGACTCAGCGGAAAAAAATGCTGAGCTTGTCGATCAGAAGGTCAACAGCTCGACAATTTAAATCCCTAGCGCGCCATGTAATGGAGTAAGCTCCCGTTACTTGCCCCTGCTTCTGCCAATATAGCAGTTCAAAAGCATGTTAAAATGCAAGTAGAAAAATAGGGACCACTTCGGCGGGAAGGTAACAGTGCTCCATGTGCCTTTACCGTCTAGTCATGACCACGGGGACGTCTTTGGACAGCGCTGGCTCTTACGCTTAGAAACGGAAATGAGCGCCACCCCCTAGAGTCGGCTACGACTAGCACGCACATGAGGGGGGAACCTTTACCTTTACCTTAATGTTCTGAAATCACCCAGGGTCCTTAGTGTTCATACGATGAAACAAGTTCTTTGATGTACGATATATGATCCAGGCCTTATTATTTAGATCACATGCCTAAGGCTCTATTTACATTAGGAAAAATTTTAAATTCAAGCTAAGATATATTTTAAAAATGTGTGTGCATTCACTGTAATCAAAATAAGATAAGATAGTTGTAATTAAGCACCAAAGCTCTGAACTGTTACCCTAGGCTCTTCCTTGTTCTTGTTTAAAATGCTATTCTGACTGATTTCTCTCTGAACTTGGCTGTCTGTTTGCAGATGTTTCATTTACCCAGTTGGATAACATCATCAGTAAAAGTTAGGGATGTTATCTAATTGGGCATCATTGACGTTGCATAGTTGAGTAATGAATCATCTACAAGCTAGCAACCATGCTCAGGGAGCAGCAGGAAATACAAAGTTCAACTCTGAGCTACAGATATACCATTGAAAATGCTATCCACCAAATTTTGAACCTGTAGAACACTGTACCAGCATAAAACATGCTGTCCTCTTTGCTGATCCCTCTTTTGCGGCAGATTCGATATCATCTCATTTATGTATTTATTTCATTTATTTATTCAATTTCTATAGCCACTCAACTCAACCAAGTGACTCTAAAGGCAAGTTTTGATGGCTGCCTACGCTATTTGATTTAGATCATTTGATTGAGATTGATGGGTTAGCCATTGTCAAAATTCAGTCCAGGTTTGGAACAACTCTTTCACATGGGTAGATACAAAGGCAGCACCCAAAAACAAGTGTGTGCGTTGATGCTTTTGTGCAACACACTAAGAAACAGTGTGTTTCACTGCACATGCCCACTTCTGTAAGCTGTTCATTGGACTGATTTCTGTTTCAGACTAGGATCTCCAAGCTAGGGGTCAGATCAGAAACCTGATTGGTACAGGGATAGAAGTCAGTTTTTGAAATCTAGTTCTGGAAGACGGAGTCCAGGGACTCAATAGGGGAGGGGACATGCTAATTAAGCAAATAGAAGTTGAATTGATTCTGGAATATGTCACCGACACAATGGCCGGCACAATACAACTGTATCCATGACAAAAAAGTGTATGTGTATAAGTGGGAGACAATGGCATCTTACAGCAACAAAGGATGATTTAAGGCTGCCTCAAATACGGGCTAGGGATCATATGAAGGCAGCTTCATGAAGATAAGACAGGAAAAAAAATCATTGGGATCTGTTTGCGGCATAATTACATATGAGCATATCATATATGTCTTGGCCCCTAAGTGATAAGAGCAATGTTTATCAGTATTTTTCATTAGTGATGATTTAAATATAATTTCTCACTGTTTGAAGAGTTCTTTTCCTTATTCCTAGGGGTCAAGAAGGGGGAAAGATTGTAGCTTTAATAACTTATCTGTGAAATGTAGTTTGTCATGCTTAAGGGATGGAAATTGTGTCCCACAAAATACAGTTAAAGTACAATGTTCATCATCTCTCACTATTAGCCATGCTGGTTATGGCTGCAGAGATCATGAAGATCTGAACAGTCAAAGGTGTCTGTTCTCTGGATGTTTTGTTTGCTGTTGTAGAATTCTATTTGGGTTTGTATGAAACAAATTCAAACAGGAATTGTCATTCCTGCTCATGAGTCCAGCCTTAGTCAATTCAAAATCTTGTCACAACTATACAACAGCCTTCCCCGCTTTGGTACCTTGTATTGTGTGGCAATTTTGAGAATGGGTAGCATCACTTTGGAAAGGCTCTTGTGGAAATTGTGGTGATTATGAAGCAACAATCCAAGAAAATGTTCCTTGTTATTGGAATTTAGTTTAAAAATCCAAAAAATAATTAATTATTGTGAAACGGTCATAGGCAAAACCATCTCTGGTTGAAGTTTTTGTTTCTACAATATAGGACACCTCTAAAAGATAAATGCACTGAAAGGTGAAGCTGTCTGAAGATTGAAAAATGGCTGGCTTAGAAGTGATTACTAGAAGGCTATAGAAAAGCTAGAAAAACAATATAATAAGCCAGAGCAACAGTAAGTGAATTTGAGTATATGCATCTGATACTGTCCAAAATGTGTCTGAAACTGTGTCAGAGGAAAGTTTAGCAGTATCAAAGATCACTTGCAATTACTGTATATGTTCTGCTGAATCTTCTCAGTTTCCATTCTTACATATTATTAAGTCCTCAAGCAGTCAATACAGAGGAATGGCAACAGAATTAGGTGCATGAAAGTCAGAGAAGAGACAGGCTTACTCCTGCAGGAATAAGGAGGACACAGAAAAGACTGCCTCTGAAGAAACGTATCTTTGACAGTTATACTGGAGATAAAGCTAGCACTTCTGCAATTAGACAGAAAAACAAACAAATAATATTAATAAAATGATAAAACCTTAGGAAAGTATTGATAGGTGGATATAAATGCCAGATCTAAATATCTGGCTAACTGTGCAATCAGTCATAATAATAATAATGATACCAATAGTAATAGACACCTTTAGTGAAATCCCAAAACAACTGGAGCACAACCTGGCATTGACAAAATCATCATCAGTCAATTGCAAAAGGCAGCTTTACTTGGAATAGTTTACATCCTGTGATGATACCACTAACATCATCAAATAAAGCAATATTTGGCTATCCCAGATCCTTGCGAAGGACTTGGTAGGTGGATAAAAATGCCAAATTCAGTTTGAACATCTGACTGACTGTGCAACGAACCATAATAATTGAAGAATTAAAAAGGACATTGGAAGAATATCTGAAAGACAGTAAAGAAGATACACTTAAGCCAGTCTGCCATGAAGGCTTATTGAATACCATAGAGACTAAACTGGTCTACAAAAAAGACCAAAAGAAGAACAGAAAAGAGAAATGGCAAGGCAAATATTACACGGTCAGTATATTTCAAAGAAAAAACATAGCAGGCAAAGCAAATAGCATCAAGACTTGGCAATGGCTAAGAGAAAATTGAAGAAAGACAAAGATGGGCTAATTCTGGCTGAACAAAACCAAGCCTTAAGGACAAATGTATACAAAGATACAATTGAGAAGACAGCAACAGACAGCAAATGCCGCTTCTACAAAGAAGCTGAAGAAACAGTGGACCACCTAGTTAGCTGCTGCAAGACGGTCAGCACACAGACTGATTACAAACAATGATATGAAAAAATAGCAACTAATGGTGCATTGGAATATCTTCAAGCAGTATCATTTTCCTGCAAGCAAGAACTGGTGGGATCAACCATAATAATCTCATCTGGCATCTAGGTTGAATGGTGAATAAACTGTGACTCCTCCTTCTTAAAGAGCCAGACTAGACACAGCACTTCTCCCCTAATTGTCATAATCAAAGTGCATGTATGCAGACTATAGAAAGTATAGACCTGGAATGAGCAACATATAGATCCATAGATTTACTTGCAAACAATTTTTATACAAAAATGTATTTCTGTTTTATGATATCAAAACTTGTACAGCTGACCTAGTTGAATTCTGGGCTAGCAACGTTTTGAAACAATAGATGAATCCTGGAACAAAATGACTGAAGGTATGTCCACAAGAAATCTTGTCAGGATCCAAAGCCCACTTTTGATTTGCAGCAGAGATTCTATTCTTATGGATAAGACTTCTTTTCATGCATTTTTTTACTTACAAACCTATCTTGCTTGCTAGCAAGTTTTCAAGGTAACTTGCATCCCCATCTAAAAAGTATTGGAACAACCAATTTTCTATTGAGCGGTAACATGCATCATTTTGACAGCTGGCACTACACAATTTGTGATGAATTAATTAAAAAAGATGGCAGGTCTTTTGGAAATTCACTTGTCCAGGAAGGCCCCAATGTCTATATTAGGAATTCTATGCCAGAGATGCAAACCAAGTAAAAGGAGATCAAACAAACAAAGAACTCCTAAATAACTTTTGATTGATTTACAGCAGTTCTGCAAGACAGGCTTAAGCTGTTTGCTGCCCATGCTAATTGACACTGGCAAGAAATAATTCTGGCTTAAGAAATATATGTCCACGTTTCAAGCACTGGCACTGGTGCTGAAGAGGCATTCCGACTGAGATCATTTCCATAGTACAGATTTAAAAACAAAACAAAACATCTCCACAAGTAGCACAGAATAGAACTGAGCAAAATTCCAATGAATACAATTTCACAGATGGATTGGTTTAACAAACAAACAGTTTTACTGTATGTTTCATCAGTCCAGCAACCCAGGACAAAATAAAATGTAGAATTGGAGCAAAGGCATGACCTATAGCAACACGAGACACAGTAGGTAAACTCTTTGTGATGAGATTGAGACAGATTGAGAATGAAGAAATCTGTTTGTATTGTCCAGTATCTGTAAATGGGTCTTCCTGAGCCAGGACAAACAGAATATATGGAACAGCTTATTGAATAGGTTAACTGAATAACAAGAGACTTTCAATATTGCGGGATTTTAAAAGGCACCTTTTCCATTTATTAGCATGGCTCACCTCAATATCTGATAATCAAATATTACAAATATTATACACCCACCATCCTAAAATGTGACAGTAATAAATGGTAAATTTGGTTAAAAAATAATAAAAAATTAAATTCATTTCCTGACCAATGTGTGCATTTAAGACCAAATTTTGTGCAGGTGTGACAATAAAAATCTTTAATGTGAAACCGAGGCAGCCCTTGAAGGGCATCCAGAAGCTCCATCTGATATAAAATGCAAAATGGTAGTTATTTATTAATCAAATCAAGTTATGAGTGCTACTAGAAGAGCACGATATTACTCTGCGTTGCAAGTTTCATTGGTTGCCAGTTTGCTTCTGGATCCAATTCAAGTTGCTGTTTTAAACTTTTAAATCCTTCATGGCATTGAAGCGAACTGGTTAAAGGACTGATTCAATCCACCGGGTCCTGCAGCAAAGGCATGTAGCGGTTACCATCCACTGAGGTTCTAAGGTTCTACATTTGATAGGTCCCAGAAGATATACCTATTTCTGAGTTCTTCAGAAATATTCTTCAGGCAGGGAAAAAGCAATGTGTATTGGTGGGCAGTAGATAGAATTTAAGGCTAATATCAAAACTATGGGACTTGCAATTCATTATAATCTTGAAATAAGATCCCAGTAGGTAGAGCAGAGTATTTAAGGTCATATTCTGGTTCCCTTCCTTTACATTGTTTAATCATCAGGCATAAACCAGGCATTTGATAAATCATCTGAAGTAACTTTCAACTTTGAAGATATCATAGTGTTCATAGCATAGAAGAACAATCATTCTTATATTTAGTAAGATGGCATTGTCCATCTTTGATTTTATGAAATATTTTCTCTGTTTTTATCAGTTTACATTAATATTCAACATTTGCTCTTTCTCAGATCCTTTTGGCCTCTTACTGAAAAGGGTTGAATCTTTCACTAAGAAGGGCATGCAATTGCATCGCTAATCCTTTTAAAGTTTGGAATGTGTGATCTAGGCTACAGATGAAAATGAAGATGAAAATTAAAACGTAATTTAGGAAATATACTCAGAAAAGAAAACAACATTCCACTAATTCAGCTGGTCAGATTAGGAAAATTGTCTGATATTGTGTGTGTGTGTTTGTGTTTGTGTGTTTGTGTGTGTGTATGTTTGTAGGAGGAATTTTTCTGTCTGAATCATTTTGTGAGGAAAGCATGTAGCATTTTAAGTATATTTCTATATACAGTTCATAGACACTACACAGGACTTCCAGACAATATTATTTCACACATTCAATCACACTTTTTAAACATTTCTTGAACTTTCCTTGTGCTTTTAAGAATCTGCTTCTGAATGGGGCTTTTATTTATTTTCCAATGCATGCAATGCATTCACATACAGGTTTCTGACTATGAATAGAAAGCTAAACTGATATTATTGCAATGGCAGAATTTGCTGGCTCAAACCTCTCTTGAAGATTATCCCATTTCAGATAATTGCATATATTTCATATAGCTATAGTTCATGTCTACAGAGAGACATAATCAAATATATATTTGATTAAAGTAATTATTTGCATGAATATGTGCTAAGCCTGACTTATACTGAATGCTGACTATATACAGAACCCTCAGTTATGTAAGCTTTCCGTGCATATCTGACTATGTTGAAATGTACTTTTGATGTGTTCTGGATTATGATCTCTGACTCATTCAAATGTCACCAAATGGTGAGACAGTCATAAAACTTTCTAGTGATACTGTCTTTTTGAATGCTGCTTTACAATTGCTTGGAAGAAGAATGGTGGTTTCGCTGAATGTATGTGTGTGGGTGTACACACACCCACACCCACAAAATGCACACAGACATACACACACACTCACCTATGGTTTTTAAACTTGATTCACAACATGATCTTGTGAACTGAGGAGATTTTCTTTATTAGCTTAAAGCCATTCACACAAGTCAAATGCTTGGCATTTCATTGACGGAATGTGCAAATAATTATTGCCAAATTCATCTCACCTTGTAGCTGATATGTACATTCTTAACCTTGGAGACGGACAATGATATACTCATGACTTTTCCCACATATTTGTCTTACATAACAATTGTTGTATAACAATCTGTTTCCTTGACTTCATTGCTGACTTCATCAGTTCACGCCCTAATGGAAAAGTTTCTACTGAATGGAGTCTTTTGTGTGGCTGGCAGTTCTGTGGGCATCAGACATCTTTTGTAGAAAATAAACATAAGCGCTCGTAATGAGTATAGAGAACTCTTAAAATCAAGACATTGGCAATGCCTTGTGATACTTGTAATCTATTCACTGGTTTACATGTAAGTGGATGAAACAGAGATATTTCATTCTGGAAAAGCATTATCTAATGCTTTGGTTTCCAGGAGATACATTTGCCTGGAGGAAACTCTTCAGGGTTTGCCCCCTCCTCCTTGGTGTAACTTGTAAAACTTGGCTACATCTGACTCCTAATGCTATAAATCATGAAAGCAGCCTTTCCAGCCTTTCCCAAAGTGGTATCTTCCCCAAAAGTTGGATTATAGCAGTTGCTATCCACAGCCATCGTGACTAACATGTCATAAATTGAAATATCTAGAAAGGACCAGATAAGTAAGGCCACTTTTCATAGCTGCTTTGATTCACCTAATGAACATGATAAACAATAAAGCAATACGTTCTTCACAGGTAAAACTGGGCGATGATGCTTGGAAATTGCTGTTCTTTTTACAAGAATAATAAAAACATGGCATCTTACCTTTGGGCTGTCAAAGTGCAGGCAGTAGTAATCTTGTTCTCCCACATCACAAAGGAGCAGGTACGAGCATGTAAATAGAAATTCCAAGTTTAAAGGTTTAGGGGCTTGATCGACGTAAGAAAGGTGACACGTCGAAGCCTGGCACAGTCTAGCCATCTAGTATTGATTTCAACATGACAACTGCGCAAGCACTTCCTGGCCTGACATTAAACCAATCAGGTAAATGTTTAACCTCAGTAAATGCAGAGGTTTGACTGCAATTATGAAATGATTGGAATGTGTGCCTGGCAACATCTTTCTTCAGAGTAAACACCGATGAACAGGAAGGCAGTGGCAGCAAGAGGAGTGGTCATTATTGGTGATTCTTTCATTTTACCAGAAATATGACTCACAGATTTTGAATTTCATTACCCCATCTAATCACCTTTGGCAGAGAAAGAGATTTCTATAGACAGGACAATTTTTAGACACTGAGCTTGTCGATCGGAAGGTCGGCAGTTCGAATCCCTAGTGCTGCATAACGGAGTGAGCTCCCGTTATTTGACCCAGCTTCTGTAAACCTAGCAGGTTTACAGTAGAAAAATAGGAACCACTTCGTTTGGAGGGAAACAGTGCTTTGTGTGCCTTTCGACATTCAGTCGTGCCAGTCACATGTCCACAGGGACATCTTCGAACAGCTCTGGCTCTTCGGCTTGGAAATGGAGATAAGCACCACCCCTAGACTTGGACACAACTAGCACACATGTGTGAGGAGAACCTTTACTTTTATTTAAAAGAATAAAGCAGAATGCTCCCTTCCAAATATTTTTCCATTGGGCGCAATGTTATTATCAGCTAATGATCCCCTTCCTCATTCTAATTCATACCTTAATTGATAGAACTAACATGCCATTTGCGCTTTTCCAAAAATCACTGAATGTTCATTACAAGTAAAACATTGGCTCTAGTGAGATGAAGTCTCTCCCTTGTGGAGGTTTCCTTGTATTACAACAGTTGCTTTCTGCTGTTAAACCAAAGAAGCAAGAACCAGATAGGTTTCAGAAAGACATCTTTAATTCTTTAATGCTTTTTTGGCTATGAATGCATTGCCCATACCAGTTCATGTTCTGTACATGTAACAAGCAGGGTTAGGACACTTAACCATTTCAGTTTCACTCAGTTTTACATTTTCACAACTTTAAGTCTGAGTCGGGACCAATATTTACGTGATGGATTCTTTTGTCAAACTGCTTTTATTGTTAGAAGGTTTCTTCTAATGGAATCTGCCTTCTGCAACTTAAATCCAATAAATCAAGTCCTGAATTCTGCAATGAGAGAGAGTAAGTCTTGATTTTCTTCTGCAGAATATCCTTTTAGTATTATCATGTCCTAACTCAATCATTTTTTCCACTCAGGGCTCAGCATATCTAGTTTTTTAACTAGGGTTTTATTTCCAGTCCACCAAATAATCTGAGTTGCTGTTCTCTGAACCTGTGTTTTAATTTCTTTGAACAGTTTCTCTTTCTTAACAAATGTGTCTGAAACTAGACAATGCATACAAGGAACTGCTGGGCCAGTGCAGAATAGATTGAAACAATGACATTCTGGGGATTTGGAAATTACACTTTTGTTAATGGAGCCTAAAAGTGCACTTGCTTTTTTGGCACCATAACATACTGCTGGCTCATACTTAACTTGCAATAAGCAATTCTTCCAGTTAGAGCCAGTTTGGTGTTGTTGGGAAGTACCCAGCCTGGCAGGGAAGAGGAATCAAGCATGGAGCTAGCCTGGAGTCACTGCGCAACTGTAAAAGGGCAAGCTCTGAATCCTGTCTCCCAGTTTCTTGTACCCTATATAACTGTTCCTAGAACAAGACTTCCAGACTGGGAAAATTCCTGTCTTATAGGCAGAACATTATAAAGTAATTAGCTCTGCAAGTGTGGGCCTGATTGTTTGCACCTGACAGATGCAGTGGTTAAGGCTTCAGGCTAGAAACCAGGATACTGTAAGTTCTAGTCCCACAGTTAGAAGAAAAATCCAGTCCAATTCCAAGCTGGGAGATAGACACTGAAGAAATGAATTGGAAGCAGCTACATGAAAGATCGTCTCCATTTAGTTTCCAGAAAATAAACAGTAGCAGTGTTTCTGAGGTAGCTGACAAAACGGGGTTGCGAGTAGGTGAGTTTTTATACATTCTTTGGGGGTTGGGAAAGCAGGTGCCTGTTCTTGTGTAAGAATGTGTTTTTTAAATATCCTAATGGCTGTTGCTAAAAACCCTATGGGGTCGTATAGGGGGTCATGGCTGGCTATGCAAGCAAAGGGGAAATGCAAATCCTTTGAGTTTTGTCTGAGTTAATCTTATTAATTTCTTTTCTTATCTGGAGTTTCTGTTGCTGTTTGTTTACGATTAGACTGGTCCCGCTTTTCTGATTGGATTAAAAATAAATAAATATGCTGTTCTCCTGCTCAGGCAGGAGACCCTATACCAGTGATGGCAAACCTTTTAGAGACCGAGAGCCCAAACTGCAACCTGGGTCCCTTTCGGGGAGAAGGGCGGTATAAAAATATAAAAATTAAATTAAATTAAATTAAAAGCCATTTATGTATCATAAAATACCAACATGGCAGCACACACCCACCTGTGGCTATTGGCAACTCCCCCAGGTCGTCGGCGACCCCCGCTCCCCTTGTAACACCCCTCCCAGTTTTTAAGGACAGCCATTCCATGGCCCTCCCAGCGACCTGCCTTAGTTTCTGTGTCCTGCTGTGAACTTTGCTCCCTTCCAGGTCCTCTTCTCTCTCACCTTCGGCACAGACTCCATGCCGCATTTGAGCTACTTGCCTTATCCTGGACAGAGGAGGGAGGAACCACTCTGATTAGACTGCTGGGCAGAGGGATGGGCAAAGTAGAGAGGGAGAGGGGAGTCATGCATTCCTCTGGCTTGCTACTAAAGACTTTTTTTTTACTTTGCTGTGCCGACAGAGAGTTCGTGCCATAGGTTCATCATCACTGCCCTATACCATTTCAGACAAATGGTTGTCCAATCTCTTCTTAAAATCCTCCAGTGATGGAGCACCCATATCTTCTAAAGGCAGGCGGTTTCAGTGATTAATTGTTCTAACTGTCAGGAATTTTCCCCTTATTTCTAGATTGGTTCTCTCCTTGATTAGTTTCCATCCATTGCTTCTTGTTGTTTGGGTTAATTGTGCATTAAATCATTTGCAAGTAGCACTTTATCTTGTTTCCAGTTTTTTATGAAGTTGCTACAGCTTAGGGGTCTCTCACGAAAACATGTTTATATTTATATGTTGCATAGGAAGTCAGTTGCCTTACAAAACTCTCCACCCACACACACCCAGTTTTTCCCCCCAACAACAATTGTATGATGTCGTTTGGACTGAGGGTAATTGCCGCTTAAATTAATCTGAAGAGGTTCACGGCAGAAGGGGGATCTGAAGTTGGGTCTCTCCAGTCCTAATCCAGTGTCTTCATTATAGGTAGTCCTCAATGTACAATCACAACTCAGCCCAAAATTGATGCTACTAAGTGAGAAATGTGTTAAGTGAGTTTTGCCCCATTTTACCACTTTTCTTACCACGTTTGTGAAGTGAATCACTGTAGCTGTTAAATTAGTCACAGCGTTGTTAAGTGAGTCTGGCTTCTCTGCTGACATGGCTTG
Organism: Pareas carinatus; assembly: GCA_032468095.1. Taxonomy (NCBI): domain Eukaryota; kingdom Metazoa; phylum Chordata; class Lepidosauria; order Squamata; family Pareidae; genus Pareas; species Pareas carinatus. The sequence goes on from JANHFO010115435.1 coordinate 16,533, forward strand.
CCGGAAGGTTGTAAAAGGGGGACCCTGTGAACCCAGGACACTGCAACCATTGTATACGTAAGTCAGTTGTCATGTATCTGAATGTAAATCATTTGACCCTGGGAATGCTGAAACAGTTGTAAGTGTGAAAAACGGTCATAGGTCTGCTACATTTGTGGCGAGGTTACATTTGCATCTCAAAAGTGCAATATCATGGCAGTGGTAAAAAAAAGGCATACCACCTATATTTTGGAGGTAAAATATGCGATCAGGACAAGAGTTGGGATCAATAAAAAGAAACATTTATAATGATTGATTTGGCACCATTCTCATTGCATATTTTGCAGAAATGGTATGGAACATAATTGCACATCTCCCTTGTAATTTTGAATTAATTTGATGCAATTTTGACCTGAAGCTGTATCTTGGAAACTGGAGCCAATTAATACTTAATTTTCCCCAGGACTTAATTTTCCTTTATTAATGACCCAGTTCTGGTAAAATATAGCTACTTTCATTTCTGAAGCTTTTTCCTTATAGACCAGTGTAATCAAACAACTTCTGCTTATCACTTTGTGTTCAAGATGGTCTAGGAATAGCATGTGACCATCTGGTCACAATTGGGTGACATAATACTGAATTCTTCTATCCTGTTACATATGAAATGGATGTGTTTGATACTTGAATGTACTATGGCCATAGACCAGTGATGGCAAAACTTTTAGAGACCGAGTGCCCAAACTGCAACCTAAAAGTCATTTATGTATCACAAAGTGCCAACATGGCAACACACACACCATGTGGCCATTGGCATCCCCTGCTCCCTCTCTTGCCTGCGGCCTACAGGAACTCACCGTAGTCCTTCCAGAGGTCTGCCCCAGTTTCTGCAGTCCGCTGTGAGCTATGGTTCCCTGCAATCTAGCTCCTCTCCTCTCTCACTTTTGGCACAGACTTTGTGCCGCATGTGACCCGGCCACCTTACCTCAGACAGGGGAGGGAGGAAGCGCTTCCATTGGGCTGCTGGGCAGAATGGCGAGTGATGTCAGAAATGTCCGCAGGCACATGTGGAGTGGGGGAGGGGAGCCCCGCGTCCCTCTGACTTTCTAGTATAGAAATCTGTGCTGGGGTGATAGTGCACGTGCCCATAGAGAGGAGTCTGAGCGCTGCCTCTGGCACCCGTGCCATAGGTTTGCCACCACTGCCATAGACCAATTAACAGGATATATAGACCATAGAATTCCAGGCTCAGGTCCTGAGATTTTTCCACTTCCTAAGGAGTATTAGCCCTACACTCTGGAGTATGAATTAAATTATATGAGTTATATAAGCAGGGAGTCAACTCTAATGCTTATTGGAATAGGTGTAGAATGAAAAAAAATCCTACTACTAACAAGGTGACATACACAGAAGTACAATATGCATTTAAGTTCAAAAGCAATCAATGAAAACAGAAGTATAAATCAGAGGTCTCCAACCTTGGTCCCTTTAAGGCTTGTGAACTTCAGCTCTCAGAATTCTGGGAGTTGAAGTCCACAAGCCTT
>JANHFO010123218.1:0-17920 GCA_032468095.1 Pareas carinatus
GATGGCAGGTTGAAATCTCCCATGACTATCAGTCTGGGAGTCTCAACCGCCACCTCGGCAATGACATTGAGCAGCTCGGGCAGGGAGCCAGGTACGCGATCAGCAAGCCCATCTGCCCCCCAGAACCCCACCTCATAAAGAGGGACTCACAGCCGGCAATCTGAGACACAGCGGTCTCCCTTGGCATAAGACCTTCCTTAACAAGAATCGCCACCCCCTCACCCCTTCCCTCGGCCCGCGGCTGATGGAATGCATTGAAGCCTGGTGGGCACATTTCCACAAGGGGGACACCTCCCTCGTAGCCCAGCCAGGTCTCCGTAATTCCCACCAGGTCTGCTCCCCCCCTCCACAACCAAATCAAAAATGAGGGGGGGTTGTTAACTACAGACCTGGTGTTGCACAGCATCAGCCGTAGGCCAGGGTCCTGAGAGTCCATACCAACCGGGTTCCCAGATGAGCTTAGGGGGTCGGCGTGAGTCACCGCTTGCAAATAGCAGGAAAATGCGCCCCTCACTGAATACGGCCCCCTGCTCACGCCATAGTTACCCCTCCCACCAGCAACAACAATCTTGAAATTCCTCTCAAGTGGAACTACCACCCCCCGGACCCTCCCTGGGTTCCTCAAGACGTGCCCCTCCAGGCCAGGCCCCCTATCCATAAACCCCAATCTTCCATAGTCCCCATCAACCCTCCCTAACCCCTGTAAAAAAAAATTCAAAACCCCCTAAGTCTACCATTGGCCGCGGACCATCTCTCAGTGTTCCAACACCCATCATCAAGATAAGCCCTCGATAGAGTGGAGGGCCATTGCTGCGAGAAGGGGGAATCCTTCAGCGCCCGAGTTGAGTCACAGTATACATGAGTGTACATAAGATAGGGCGGGGTATAAAGGTGAAAGCCAGGGGGTGTAGGGATGCTCCCCATGGGGCTACATAAATCCAGGGGAACGATGGAAAGGGAGAGATGGTAGGTCCCCAAAAATACTACGGTCCAAAGTCCAGAGTCCAGGGCCTTCACAGTTGGAACCTGTTGTCCTCCAAGTCCTTCCCTCCAACCCCTCCCCGGGGTGGAGGGGGAAACGCTGTGAGCTGGAAACGGGGGTACAGGGACGCTGCCACCATCCTCTAGCCCCGTTAAGCCAAGCCAGAGCAGATAGTCCAGGGGCAAATAGTCCAGGAGCCCGGCTTCGTCTCTGCTCCAGCAATGTTTACAAGCCCCCAGAAACCACAGCCCATATAAGCCCCCAGCAGTCACAGCCAACATATGTTCCGCCATCATCCTTCCCGACCTGAGAGGGGAAGATGCAGTCACCGTCCACCAGCCTCACCGGCCCAGCTAGGGCCTCCGGAGCCTCCACGGCATCAGCTCCACTCATGCAGCCGTCGGACCTTCAACCAGGCCTCCAGCAACCACCGCAGCTGCCGAATCTATCGTCGCCGCTCCCACCACTTCCACCAAGAATCTCCCCACCAAAAGGGGAAGAAGGCAAGGTCCATCGCCATCTGCTGGTCCGGAGGGGGAGGGCACCCAGCCGCCAACTGCAAAGCCAGGACCGAAGCCCCCAGCCTCCTCCAAGCATTCGCCAAACCGAGCCCAGCAGGAGGAACTCACGGCGCCCGATTCAAATTACAATGGCGCCAGCCTCCCAGTCCTTGCTGCTTCGAGCAGCGTGCAAACGCACTCAGGGAAGGCATCGAAAAGCCTCTGGAACCTCTGAATCCTCTCCAACAAGATGGGGTAGGACTCCCCTGTGTAGATCCCCAGTCAGGACCAACAGAAGCCGGCCTCAGCACCCCCGGGCCCCATCGCCAAATTCCTTCACCCCACAAACTCCTCACCGCGCTCCTCCTTCACGGCCATGATGGATTTTGGCAAAAACTTTATAAAAATGATTGAAACAATATATTGTGGACAAACAGCTAAAATAATAGTTGATGGAGAATTGACAGAGAAGTTTGAGATAAAAAAGGCACGAGACAAGGATGTTCTATATTACCATTGTTGCTTATTTTGATGTTAGAAATTTTAAAAAGAAGTGTGAGAAGGGATGCTGACATTAAGTGGCTTAAAGTAAGAGCAGAAACATGTTCCACGTTCCTCATCAGAAGATCTTTGGATGGCACAGAGACCTCTTTTTGCTAGGGGTGTATCAATGGCTGGATTTATCAGATCTGCGTCATGAATGCTCCTGCTATTATGATAATCCCTTTGTTCTTCCCCTATAGCTTTATTAGTACCTCCTGATAAAATTCAGAATTCAGGACACATTAATACTTTGCAAGTAGTCTTTGCTTAACAATCGCTTGTCTGGCACAAGGAGGAAGAATGACTACATGAATAGTTCACAGCTCTGTTCTGACCAACAAAGAGTTAACACCACTTTTTATTTGGCAGCAGGCTAGTCATGGGATCTTAATTGATTTACAGTAAGAATTGCTACACGAAGTCTTAACTGGCAATAAAGCTTTCGCCAGAGATTTACGGCAAAGCAATTAAAGTCTGGTTTTCAGCCAAAACACAAGCTTGCTGTTTAAGTAGAAGTCCATAAATAAAAAGAGGTTCAGGAAGAAAACAACCCCCACTAAGTAAATAAGTCTAGGTATAGGGCTCAAGAAATTAAGGAGTCAACGAAACACAGGAATCCATACAAGGGAACAAACGGTTGTCTGATCCAAACAACCATTGTAAAGCTGAGTCATTTATTCCCCTCTGAGGGTGGGGCTGCTAGTCACACACACCCCGGTGATGCCCAACAGACTGGCCAATTGCCTCCCATTGAGCTTCCCTCCTTTCCCTGCACCGTGCCATTGCATTAGGAATGAGGACCAGCCGATCCTCATCATCACTCTGGTCCCTGTCAGCAGGTTGTGGAGGCAATCTGCTGTCCAGCTGTGGGCTAATTGATGGCCCCAGGCACTGGCTCAAGCTCCATGTCCTCCTGCTCCCTGGAACTGTCTATAGGTAAGGAATGCTTGACAGCTGGTCCAGCTTCTTCCTCTTCTTCAGTGTCTAAAGCTGGTGACCGTGGAGGAGTCTGCTGCTGGCCAGACAGACCAAAGGAATGCACAGAATAAAGCCCAGCCTCTTCCTCCTCCTCCATCTCCTCCTCAGGATCAGTGGGGGCGGGGCACAACAAGCTCTTAGAAAACGCTGAGGAATTCTGGGAGTTGGAAGTTCAGAGGAATTCTAGGAGTTGAGTTCCACACGTCTGCAGATCCCTTTTCTATGGCCTTTTAGCCAGAGGCCGCAAATATGAATGCAGAAATCAATGTAACTTGTTGTAACCAACATTTCTTCTCACTTTAGGTCAACAAATCCACACTGCAGGAAAACCATGTAAACACAGGCAACCTGGAAAGCCCTACAAGTGCCTGGAGTGCGGGAAGCGTTTCAGATTCTTCAGCGGGCTCTCTTCTCATAAAAAGAACCATTCCTTGGAGAAACCCTATCCTTGTCCAGACTGTGGGAAAAGCTTCAGCTGGAGAAGCCGACTCATTTCCCATAAAAGGCTCCACACAGGGGAGAAACCATATCAATGCAGAGACTGTGGGAAGAGCTTCAGCCGAAACAGCAGTCTTACGTCCCACAAACGGATCCACACAGGAGAAAAACCCTATCAATGCACAAAGTGCAAAAAGAACTTCAGCCGGAGCAGTTCCCTGACTTTGCATAAAAGAAGCCACACGGGGGAGAAACCCTTTCAATGCACAGACTGTGGGAAGAGCTTCAGCAAGAACAGCAGTCTTACGTCCCACAAAAGGCTCCACACAGGAGAAAAACCCTATCAATGCACCGAGTGTGATAAGAGTTTCAGCCTTAGTAGTACACTGACTTCCCACAAAACTCTCCACACAGGGGAGAAACCCTATCAATGTACCGAGTGCAAAAAGAGCTTCAGGTTAAGTAGTCACCTCACTGACCACAAAAGGATCCACACAGGAGAGAAACCCTATAAATGCTGGGAATGTGGGAAGAGCTTCAGGAAGAACAGATACCTCACCTGCCACAAAAGCCTCCACACGGGAGAGAAACCGTATAAATGTGCAGAATGTGGGAAGAGCTTCAGATTGAGTAGTACTCTTACATCCCACAAAAGGCTCCACATGGGAGAAAAGTCCGATCAATGTTGAGAATGTGGGAAGAATTTCAAGCAGAGCAGCCATCTTACATCTCATAAAAGGACCCATGCCGGATGGGGGGGAATGTATAAATATATCAAATATGGAATGACTTTAGAACTGGGATAAACAGTTGGCCTCAGATCTGTTGCTGTTGTGTGCTTTATTATTCGTCCTCTTATGCTTCCATGTCCTTTTGAGCCATCTAAAATTGTTGTCTGCAAACTGAATGGCTTTATAAATCATTTAAATAATAACAACAGTATAGGTAGTCCTCAACTTATGACCACAATGAAGTCCTAAATTTCTGTTGCTAAGCGAGACGTTTGTTAACTGCATTTTTGCTCCATTTTACACCCTTTCTTGCCACGCTTGTTAAGTGAATCACTGCCATTATTAAGTTGTTTAAGTGAATCTGTCTTCCCCATTGACTTTGCTTGTCAGAAGTTTGCAAAAGGGGATCACCTGACCTCAGATTACACAACGATCATAAATATGAGTCAGCTGCCAAGTGTCCAAATTTTGATTATGTGATCATGGGTGCTTTGTTGCGTGGTAATGAAACGCAGACACGAGGTGAAACCTACAAACTCAACTTTATTCAGAAACCAAGACAACCGGCACAAGCCGCATGTCTCCTTTTAAGGTACTTTGAATCGTGAGGGCAACCAACCGGCCAATGGCAGCGAAGTGCTTCCGGAGAGTGGGCGTGCAGATGAGCTAATGCTGGGCGGCTATCTCAATAGGTGGTCGGGGCTTTTCCTCCCAGAGCCAGGCCTCTCCCTTCCGAACACAACAATGGGAATAATGAAATGATCATGTGTAAAAAAACTATTATGGGAGGGACATCACTTTTTTCAATGTTGTTGTCATTTCAAACGTTCACTATAAGGTTGTAAGTTGAGTACTACCTGGATTGCTATGTTCTTAACTGTTGCTTCTTTACTGTTTTCAATCGCATTTGAACCACCTAGAATCTCTGTTTGCAAATTGTGAGGCTCTATAAATCATTTAAGTAATAATAATAATAAGCTTCAGGATGAAGATTTACATAACTTCCAGCCACTTTAATTCCTATTAAAAGATTGGTCACGAGAAACCCAGAAATGCAGGGAATATTCAAAAGCTTCCTTGCTTCTAGTTTTCATCTAATAAATTATAAAATAATTTATAAAAAATAAATTATAGTTTCACAGTAAAGAATCACATCTAATTTACATAAAACACTCTACAGAGGAGAAAAATTATATCAATTCACATAGGTTATGGATTTGTCGAAAACAATCTTACTTCAAATTTGTACCTCTCTAGGAGGAAACAGTTTATAAACTCTATCTGGGCCTTGAGTCTATCATTTAGGGCCAGGGTTGGTAACCTGTGGCTCCGGAGCCACATGTGGCTCTTTCATTCCTCTGTTGCGGCTCCCTGTCACTCAAAATATGTGTTAAAAACACCAATATGCGACCCCTGCCAGCACACTATTTATTGAGCTTTTCGACCCCTGGTAGGCCAACCATGGATAAATCCAAGAAAAGAAAAGTTACAGTAGAAAACAGAACCTTTAATAGTACATGGGCAGATTCATTTGCTTTCACTGCTGACGAGACTGATTTACCAGTATGCTTAATATGTGGTGAGAAATTGGCAAGCAACAAAAAGTTGAATGTTGCAAAACATTTTCAGAATAAACACACAGTCTTTGCTGAAAAATATCCAGATGGAGAGGAGAGAAAACTGATGCGGAAGGTTGATCTGAGCAAAAATCATTTCAAGAAGTGGATGAAGTCGGCAAATTCAACTACATATCCTAGTTTTGTGATCACTCAGGAAATAGTCAGGCACGAGAAGCCATTCACAGATGGAGGTTATAGAAAAGAATCATTAAGATTTCAGAACATCTATTCTCAAACTTCACAAATGAGTGGAATTGAGCAGAAAATCAGAGATGTGCCCCTCTGCGAAGACTGTTAAAGAGAGAACCATAAAAATGGCAGAAAACATCACGAAACAGCAAATTAAAGACATCAGTTCAGCTGTGGCGTACTCAATTGCCTGTGATGAGTCCAAAGAGCAAAGGTGATATTGAACAAACAGCTCTGTTCTGTAGATATATGAGTTGCGCTGGGCCACAGGAAGAAATGATGGAGTTGATACCATTAAAAGGCCAAACATGGGGGTGGGGGAGGACATCCGTGAGGCTTCCTGGGATTATCTAAGAGCAAATGAAATAAGCATCACCCACCTGGTGTCAGTGGCTACTGATGGAGCACCGAGTATGACAAGGGCAGAAGGGCTTTGTGGCTTTACTGCAGAAGTCGCTGGTTCGAATGCTGCTGACGTTTCACTGCATCCTTCACTAAGAGGCTGTTGTGCGCTCAAACATTTCCTCTGGAAGGCACAGAAGCAATGGATGTTGTCATTCAGATAGTCAATAAAATAATGGCAAAAGTGCACCTGAAGACGCTGAACACAACTCTTCAGGAGAAAGGTGTCACAGCCCTGCACATGCTAGAGGAGGTTTTGGCATTCGAGCGCAAGTTGACAGTGCTTGCCAAAGATTTACAGAGAGGTACACTGTTTCACTTCCCCTCTTTGAGAGATTTCAGAACAAGCTCACAATACGATAAATTCGGAGTGTTTGCAGTCTGTAATCACGGCAATGCAGAGGAGTTCAGAGAGGAAAAAACCACATTATCCTTCCCTGTCACTCCCCTGACCATCTGTTCAATCTTATTGCATTTGCAGGTGTAGTCAACCCGGTCTTGAGATGGAACTGGTCGACATAGCTGGCAAAGATATATGGGTGTCCATGTTCAAATGCTTGACAGATAATCTTGAAGATGTTGTCCGTCAGAAGGCCATTCTTGCTCAGTGATATTGAAAACCTTCCCAAACCAGACAAACTTTTGTTCAAAGCATGGAATGCCATCCCTGACACTTATAGGAACACGAAAAAGTATGCATTTGAAGTCCTGTCTATCTTCAGATCTACATACGTATGTGAGCAGGTCTTCTCCAACATTAACTATATTAAAAACAAACATCGCTCACGCCTCACAGACGATCACTTACAATCCTGTGTGAGGATGAAGGGAACATCTTATAGCTCTGATGTGCAGGCGCTCTGCGCTAAGGTTTAGGAGCAAAAATCACATTAAATGGGTAAAATAAATATTTTAATTGGCTATTATTTTGCAAATAATAATTTAAGTTCGACTTTTTATTTCATAAATACGAGCAGGACTCAAATAAACATGGAGTATTTTATTTGAAAGTAACATTCTACCCAACGTCTTTTTGGGGGGAGTTCAAAAGGTTTTTGTTGCATGCAGAAATAAAAATTTGTTTTCTCTGTAGCAGTTCATTGGTTTCATAAATTGAATACACTATAGATTTTTTATACATAGCATAAAGATTTTAAACATATATATTTAAATATATATGCAGTGCTATCTTCATTTTAAGATGTCAAAAAGGTTTTGTGGCTCCCAGGGTTTCTTTTCTGTGGGAAACGGGTCTAAATGGCTCTTTGCATATTTAAGGTTGCTGACTCCTGATCCAGGGTGTTGGCTGCTCCTGCCAGCAGCCAGAGGGGATTCCCAGGAGACATCATGCTTCACAAGAGACAGTGGGAGCCGCTTAATGACCAGGGAAGGGCTCCCAGTGATGCCAAAGAAGACAGAGGCTTGATTGGTAATTGATTGATTGATTGATTTTTCGAGTCCAGAACATCTTACAATAAAAAAGATCAACTATAATACCTAAATTAGTATAATTGTCTAAATAGAAAACCGTCAGCAGCTGTATAACAAATATAAAATAAAAATGGAGAAGAAATTTAAGACACTTATATGACATTATGCGGGTAGTCCTCAACGTATAACAGTTCACTTAGTGATTGTTCAAAGTTACACCAGCACTGAAGAAATTGACTCGTGACCGTTTTTCTTGCGACTACTGCAGTATCCCCATGGTCACATGATTAACATTCAGCCACTGGTTCACAGTTATGACGGTTGCTGTGTCCCGGGGTCACACGATCCCCTTTTGGGACCTTCTGATAAACAAAGCTAATGGGGAAGCCAGATTCACTTAACAATCGTGTTACCAATTTAACAACTGCAGTGATTTGCTTAAAAACTATGGCAATGAAAGTCATAAAATGGGGCAAAGCTCACTTAGCAAAGGAACCACTTCCTTTCAGGGCACTCAGAAGTGAGTCTTCGTGCTCCCAGTCCAGTTCTTCCCCACAACCTCACCTTGGCTTGTGTATGTGTGTGTGTGTGAGAGAGAGATCTAGTGGTTGAAGGGGGAAACAGGTTGGCTTCCCTACACTAATCCAGCACCCTCAGTTATTACTACAAAGAAGACACCTCAAATGACCTTGTCAAGAAGATCCCAGAGTGCCACAGGGACTCAGAATTCGGGGAGGAGGTGGAATGTACTCTCTTCGTCTTTAGATTCGTATCTCTCCTGTTTTATGGTATGAGGAACCTACGTTCTTGGAGGAATGGGAGCAGGTCAGCAAGATAGAAACGTAGAAGAAACACATGGGCCAAACTTACCGGCCTGGTTTCTCGGCCCAGTGGGCTCCTTAGTGCTCTCCGAGCTTGGTGGTTTTGTTGCAGACATTTCTTTACCAAACTAGGTAACATCCTCAGGGCTACGGTTCTTGCTAACATCATCAGCCCTGAGGATATTACCTCATTTTGTAGTGAAGAACGAAAAGGGACAATCCAGGACAGCAATCAACTTTTATGCTCATTTATTTTTAAAAATGGTCTTCGAATGTACTCACCACACCAGGGAGTCCTTCCTCCGTCTATCACAATGTCTCTAAGTGTGGAGGACAAGCTCCAGAATTTGATTCACCAGGAAATCAATTCGGGGGAGGAGGGAGAGAGAAATACACTTTTTTCCTCACTCCACAAGCCTTTTTGAAAGCTCCTGTTGATTAACAAGGGAAAAAAGGGAATTAAAATTAACATTTGTCTTGACCTCCGGTGGCTCCGCAGATGCTGTAAGATGGACTTTTCGGATCCGCCAGCTCCGTGATCTCGTTAGCCACTTTGACAGCCGAAAATCAGCTGTCAAGCGGCGGAAATATCTTTCCCTCGGGAGAAGAGGGAAAGGTGAGCGGCTAGATCCAAGTAGAGCTCCCCTAGGGCCCCCGAATTTAATTTTGGGGCTGAAAGAGTGAGAGCTCCACATCCGGGACGATCCTGCTTTAAGCAGAAAAAAGCATCGCGACCATCTCTGAACAAGATTTTTCAAACCAAAGTGTGTTGGAACAAACGGAGCGGAAACAGAATTTCTGGCAAGTACCTTTTTTTTCAACTTAGCTCAGTGGATAAAAAGTTTCCTTCTAAGAGGAACTGAGAGAAACCATGTATCAAAGATGGCGCAGGCTTGATGAAAGGCTGTGAAAGCGAAAGTGATCAAAGTGTGCCGCGAAAGCCCTTTGTTTAAAGCCAAACACTTGTTAACAGCTTGTTAACAGCTTTAAGCTGTGGATTTTATACCCAAAAGAAAAATTAAGGACTGACCTTTAAAGAATATTAAAGTGGAACACTTAAATTTGGACTTTTTAAACTTTTTTCCTTTCTTTTAAAAAGAAAAAAATCTGCAACTTTCCCTGTTGGGGAGAATTGCAGCAGTTAAGAAGAATGTTCTACCTATATTTTTATTCTTGTTTCAAATGATACAGATTATTAAAAAAGATGAGAACTTAAATGAGTGGCAGAGAGGACTTAACAAATTCATATGGTTGGGTAAGAGACCAGTTAAAAATAATGCAAGACACAGGTGAGAGAGGAGGTCTCAAAATGCCTAACTTAAGGTTGTACTTTGAAGCAGCAGTCCTATCTGCAATCAGTGATTGGTTTAACTCAACACAAGCAGGAATTTTGAATATAGAAAGTTTTGATTTACTACACGGCTGGCATGCCTATTTATTCTATAACAGGAAGGTTGACAAGGTCTTTAAAGGACACATAGTCAGGAATGCCTTGTTGCGTGTTTGGAAAAAGTATCAATATATTTTAAACGATAAAATTCCGATATGGAGTGGGAGTGTGAGGGGAGGGGAGGAGGAGAGGGGAAATAAAAAGAAAAGTGTTTAATCCTGTATTTGTTTTATCATTTCTACTTTACTATGTTTGTGTTCATAAAACTTTTAAATAAATAAAAATAGTTACGATGAGAGTGCATTGACCTAGAAAGTCCTTAATGGTTTAGGGTAACCCCATCTAGTTGCTAAGCCTTTTGAAGGTGCCCTGTTTTCAGAGAGCATTCAAAATGCTCTTTATCGTACACATACTTGGGAAATTGTGGATACACAGTGTCTCCATTAGGTGAGTGAGTGATAAAGAAATCTTATTCTCCTGTCTGTTTTTAATACTCACACCGTGAAAGGCGGAATACTTGTTCCAGGAAAACACGTTGGCAACCCACATTCTAGCATTTCCCCAAAAGCAAAGCAATGAAATAGCTGATTGGAAAATCAGGAGGAAGAGGAGGAGGAAAGCGATATTTGACATTTCTGCTCATTAACTAAATTATTAGGGTCAGTTTTCCATTCTGACAGGGACCCAGAGCATTTCGGTTTGCAAATACGTTGCGGGAGGAGAGGGAGAATCAATGTCTCGCTTTTGTAGATGGAATTAAGAGTTTAGTTTCAGTAATCTCCCTCTTCAATGTTTTTCCTAGAGTTATTTAAATTCCTCTACTACCTCTCTTGGAAATGTTGGATTGAAGCTAATGTGGCTTGGCAGGGCTTCTTTGGAATGTCCCCTTGCTTAAACACCATTGCAGCATTTTCATATCATTTTTCCATTATTTGGATGTCGACATCTGAATCTGCAGCTTTCCTGGTCTAGAGAAAGAAGACTAGCAGTCTAGGGCAGCGCAGGCAGGCAGGAATCTTGCCAACTAGTCAATTTGGCCAACAGGTCCAATTTTCTGAATCTTTAAGGGAGCTTATATCGTCTGAAAAACAAGGGGGTGACTGAAATACGGAGACTGTTCTTCTATCCCACCTTAGAATCAAGACTCTTCATGCTCAGATCATTGAGAAGGACGCCATGATCAAGGTCCTTCAGCAGAGGTCCCGGAAGGAGGCCAGCAAGACCGACCAGCTGTCTTCCATGCGGCCGGCCAAGTCCCTCATCTCTATCTCCAATGCTGGCTCCAGCTTGCTCTCCCACTCTTCCACACTCAGCAGCACCCCCATCCTGGAGGAGAAGAGGGAGGACAAGAGCTGGAAAGGCAGCCTAGGTGATTGCTTTTTTTTTTAATAGACAAGCCAAAGGGAAAAAATTAATTCAAAGATACTATATCAATAAGTAGCAATTGCAAGAGTTCCACAGTGAGTCCTATGCATTTTGAGGAATGATCAACTAGAGAAACAGAAAACAGAGTTATTTTTAACAAAAAAAAAAGATTTTTACATGTCTTTTAAATCTTAAGAGCTGAATGCCAGTATCTTTACTATTTTATTAAAGATCGGACTTCTGGTATGTTTAGTTTTGAACAATAGATAAAATTTGATTAAAATCACCAAACATAAAAAATGCACCGAAAACATTATTAAGTAAAATTTTAGCTTCTAATTTCCTTTATCATCATTTGCGATGAAATGATGTACTACCCCCACAGAGGGGGGGTCATGCTGACCTCTGGTGGTCAAATCAAAGACCTACATGCTTTTATTTGCCACAAATTAGAAGTAAGTGGAGGTACACAAATTAGGAAATTTAGTTCCATGTCGATTGAGCAAATCGTTCCAAATTTATATAGTGCATTCAGAAAGTATTCAGACCCCCTTCACTTTTGTCAATCTTGTTATGCTGCAGCCTAATTCTACAGTTGTTGAAATGCATTTTTTTTCTCATTAATTTACACTCAGTATTCCATAATGACAGATTGAAAAGAGACTTTTTAGAAATATCTGGACATTTATTAAAAAGAAAAATCCGAAATGCCACATTGGCCTAAGTATTCAGACCCTTTGCAGCAACACGTGAACTTTAGCTCTGGTGCCTCCCATTTCTCTGGATCGCTGCTAGCATGTTTCTACACCTGACTGGAGCTCATCTGTGGTAAATGAAATTGACTGGAGATGATTTGGAACTGCACACAGCTCTCCATAGAAGGCCTCGCAGCAGACAATGGATACGGTAGCAGAGCAAGAGCCGTGAGGTCAGAGGAACAGCCTGCAGAGCTTGGACAGAATTACTGCAAGGCACACACCTGGAGAAGGCCACCATAAAATTTCTGCCCCGCTGAAGGTTCCTAAGAGCACAGTGGCCTCCATAATTCTCGAATGGAAGAGGTTTGGCACAACCAGGACTCTTCCAAGAGCTGGTGGCCCAATCAAACTGAGCAACTGGGGCCTTAGAAGGATTGGTGACCAGGAACCCAATAGCCGCTCTGACTGAGCTCCAGAGATCCTGTGTGGAGATGAGGCAGAGTTCCAGAAGGACAACCATCCCTGCAGCCCTCTACTGATCCGGGCTTTATGGCAGGGTGGCTAGAAGGAAGCCGCTCTTCAGTGCAAAACACATGAAAGCCTGCTTGGAGATCGCAAAAAAGCACGCAAAAGACACCCAGACTGTGAGAAACAAGATTCTCTGGTCTGAGGAAACCAGGATTGAACTGAATTCTAAATGTTACGCCTGGAGGAAGCCGAGCACCGCTCACCCCCTGCCCAATACCATTCCAGCGGTGAAGCGTGGTGATGGCAAAATCGTGCTGTGAGGGTGTTTCTCAGCAGCAGAGACTGGGAGGCTGGTCGGGATTGAGGGAAAGCTGAATGGAGCAACTTCTGAGGATCTCCTCAATGAAAACCTGTTCTGCAGCGCTCAGGACCTCAGACCAGGCCAAAGGCTCACTTTTCAACAAGACAACAATAGTAAGCACACAGCCACTCTTCAACAGTCTTCAACACAGGGGTGGCTTCGGGACAACTCTGTGAATGTCCTAGAGTGGCCCAGTCAGAGTCCCGACTTGAAGCCTACTGAACATCTCTGGGGGGACCTGAAAATGGCTGCCCACCGACAGATGCCATCCAACCTGACTGAGCTTGAGAGGATTTGGTGTTCAGGTGTTCAAAGCTTGTCATCTCATACCCAAAAAGGCTCAAGGCTGTAATTGCTGCCAAGGGTGTTTGAACAAAGCACTGAGTGAAGGGTCTGAATCTGATGTGATAATGTGATATTTCAGGGGTTTTTTTTCTTTTAATAAATCTAGAGATTTCTAAAATTCTATTTTCGCTTTGTCGTTGTGGGGTACTGAGTGTAGATTAATGAGGGAAAAAATCAATTCAACAACTGTAGAATCAGCTGAAGCATAACAAAAGTGAAGGGGGTCTGAATCCTTTTTGAATGCACTATACATTCAAAAACATTTCCAATAAGTTTATTTTTATTAATCAAGCAAAAAAGCCTAAAAGGCTGTACATAGAGAGCAGTGTAATCTCTAACTCATATATTGCTACTGATTCTTTCCTACTCGCCATTAAGTTTTTAATAATGCTAATTGGAAGGTTTGCATTTGAACAAAGATTTTGAAAGTTGCTTCTGACGGTGGCATCTGAAAAGTAAAAGATAAGTTGACAGACTATGAGGATTAAAGTCTCTTTGGTGTCTGCCTGACTCCTTATAGGTTGCCGATGAGGAATTCAGCTCTGCTCTGCAGGTTGCAGTTTACATAACCAGCAGGTTTAAACCTACTTCCTTTCTCAGTCATGCGCATACTTGCTTGCTTGGTAAAGTGGTTTCCCTGGAGGGTTGAATAGGCCAGAATCAGCAGTGGGCCCCGGTCCATGGCAGAGCCTAACTGGACGTAACCACCTCTTCCCTGCCAGGTGTTCTGCTGGGAACAGAGTACCGCTCGGAGTCCGTCCCTTCCACCCCGTCACCGGTTCTTCCCTCCACGCCGCTACTCTCTGTGCACTCCAAGACAGGCAGCCGGGACTGCAGCACTCAGACGGATCGAGGCAGTGAGCAGAACAAGGCCCCTGCCACATCCCCTGCACCCCCCATGCTGGGGAGACTCCCAGTGGCAAATCTGGCCTATGGGGCAGACAGATCAGGTATGGAGGGGTGTTACTTACTCTCAGTTGGGTCTCCAGCACTGGACACGGCGGAGGTCAAGCAAACTGGCCAGCATCTCATCCTCCCACTGCTGCTCCCCAAAACTGTCTGAAGTCAGGCCCAAAGGCAAAGACGGACACACTCAGCTTCTTCTAAGCAGTTTCCTTTATTGTTCTTCACCTATAGACAGAAATCTTGCCAAACTAATGCAAACTACTTGCATCATTAAAGATGTATTCTGGGGATTCATAGGGAGGAGCCATCTTGACCCTCTTTCAACCAAGCTCTCTGCACTTCACTGTCTCTTTGTCCTCTGGAATGCAGCCCATCCCTTCTGGGAATCTGGACTCCACACTTTCGGTCAAGAATTGCTGGGCATGAGTGGAGAAGCCAGGTGATGACAGAGTTGGCCACATGTGCACTCCTCATTCCCAGTAGGTAATGGGACCCCAGAATTCTCGACCTTCCTGGCTGAGCTGTCGGGGAATTGTACAGGTCATCTTCATCTAGCAAGTAATATTGGGATTCGGTCATTAAGCGAATTGGTCACAAAGAGAAGGCCACGTCTGTGGTTACAGCCTGACTTCGGCTTTCCTTTGCTTTATAGACATATGAAGATCATAAATGTGTGGGATGGGTTGCAAAGTTTCTTTCTCATCCCTGACATAACTTCGAACAGTCACTAAACGAGGAGTTCCTGTAGTTTCATTCCATCTGTACGATGCGGTTTTTGGAAGCTGCCCTGGTTTCTGTTTTAAACAAAGCCGCAGAAAATTGGCATGGCAGCACTCGCCCCCCCAAGATCCACACAAGCCTCAGGCAGCCCATTCCGTTGTTTTAGTGTTGAAGCCCTTCCAAAAAGTTAAGCAGGAGAGTGTCGCCCCGTCTTCATTGCCGGACCTCCCGCAACCTCTTTGTTGGTGAAGAGTGTCCAAGTAAAGACACACCCAGTTTGACTGTCTCTTCCCAACAGCTGGGGTTCGTGTCAAAAGGGTTCGTGTCAAAAGACAACCAGTGAAACTTGATCATAATTGATGAACATTTTGCCTGTTTATTTCAAGAGTATTTTTCTTATCATCCTTTTTTACATTTAATTATGGTCAACCTTTTCCTTTCCTTCTCTTACCTGCAGATGGCCCTGTTTTCCATTCCAGCACCCTAGAAAGGAAAAACCCACCTCAGAATTTGGGGCAGGACCTCAGTGACGGAGAAATGGTGGAGTATCTCATCTGAAAAGAACGTGCTGAAGGCGTAGCAAGAGGGACTTCTTCAGATGCTTTTTCAAGATAGAAATTACAGTTACTGTTTCATAAACCTCTTTTTGTTATTTGTGTATATACTTTTCTCTCAAAAGTTATGAACAGCTTAACTTATAATTTGTCCCAAAATTGTTATACTAGATTAAGAATTGTTTTCCTAAGCTCTTTTTTTTAAAAAAAATACTAGATCTGGTAGCAGCTGGATGAAAGTAAACCAAGGTCTTAAATGCACTACATTTTTAAAATTTCGGTATTTTTTAAAAAGTTTGTATTTAAGAGAACTTGTTAGCTCTCTGGATATCCATAATGCCTTCCCAACCTCGAGTCCGCCATTTTTGCAAGAAACGGACAATGGTGCTGCCACATTTGAGTATTAAATTTCCTAAAGTTTCTGGTGGACGGAAACTTTCTCTCCATGTTCCATTTTTGTAAAACATTCCAGAACTGGAGGGGGGAAATCCAGACAAAAAAGACTTTCACAGTGTGCCTGCACTTAATTTTCCCCCCTTTAATGTTCATATCTTGTCTGATGAGATATCTTGAAGTTTTAGGGGGGTGTCATTTTCATGCATCATAAGATAAGGAATCAGATTCCACTGTCCAGTCTTGAATGATGAAGCCTGTGAAAAGCGGCTTCTGCGTGGATTCTATTCAGTCCAAATGAAGCCACGTTATTCCACTGCCGGGACTTTTGCCCTTGGAGAGGCTTCAAGGCAGTCTCTGAACACGTGAGAGGGGATTCTTTATGAAACCAGGCTAAAAGGCCTCTTTTTATTTTTTAATGCTCCATTTTCCACTTTTTCATTCCGGAATGGTTTAACTGTATCTCTGAAACCTTGTATATTATGATTTAGTGCCTTACTCGAGTCAACATTTACAACAGGGTCAGTATTTTCAGGAATAATAAAAGGTGGATCAAAACACATGTAATTTTCTGAAATCTTCCTTTCCACACAATAAAATAAAATAGATATTAAACTTCAGGGTTTTCTGTCCCTCAGCCCATACTTCCAGCCGGACAAGTATACTTTGGGAATTGAGTAAATTTTGTACATTGGGGTAATCAATGCTTCAGAAGTACATTTCAGTGTTTACATTTAGTTTCTAGTAGAAGCACATGTTAATGACTGTCCAAATAGATTCCAGATTGAGGTATATTAAATTGGGGGACTTCCCTGAAAAGTAAATAGCAAGTTTTGTAATCTTTGCACATCTGGATTAAGCCAAATGTCCTTTGAGTAGGCTTTACTCCCTCCTCCTTGGGAAGGAGCCTTTTAATGGCTGGCTGGTTGCAACTTGTTAGCATTTGAAATAACATCCTCTCCCATCTGAGAAGTACCTTAACCACGTTAGGTGTGTTTAAGAAAACTTGAGCTTTTGCTTTGCTTGTACAAGCCTCAATCATTTCCTTACAATCATTCTTGGCTATCAGGAAGCCTAGAGATCACACAGCTGTGCCTTTTCTTCCGTGAACTTTTTGTAATGGTTGCTTTACCTGGCAGGAGAATCCAGATGGAGGATTATACAGGATCCTTTAAGGAAGTCGTGGTGCACCCACTATTTCTTTCCTCATGCAGAATTGATTTTTGATGGAAAGGAGTCAAGGCAGGATGCTTTATCCCTTGGGTTGAGACCAAGCTTTAGACTAAGAGTTTAATACAAACTCGGGTAATAGAAACAAGGATATACAAAGTTATGTAATGGAAACCTATGTAGTTTTCACCCCTGCAGTTTTTATCCAATGTGAAACAGTCCTGTGAGCCTAGAGGAGCCAAAATGCCAAGTTGTTTGGGAAATGCCAATTTCTTTGCTCATGAACATGTTGAACCTGGAGATGTGACTGAGTTCTAAATGTGTTGAATGTTTGTTGTTTTTCTTTGCTTGGTGCAACTATATCCACTGTACCTGTGTAGGGATGTGTGTCAATGTCTAGAATGTAGTTCTCATGATAATTGTAATTGTGCTGTATTTATGAAGAAAATGCTTTTGTTTCAGAAAATGCTTGTAGTGGGGCCTTTTTCCTTTCTAGCCGAACAAAAACACTCAGAGTTGTTCTGTGTAGTTTTACCTATTTTCTGCTCTTCAGATGCATTGGGAACAATAGCTGGACATGACAAAAGCTACAGTCTAAACCAGTGGTTGCCAACCTTTTTGGACCTCGGGGACCACTAAATTCATAATTTTAAATCCCAGATCACTAATATGAATTTTTTAAAAAGGTAAATGCATTTGTAAAATAATGATCAGAGAACTTCCATTTTATTAATATATAAGGGGGGGAAGGGGGGAATTGGAGGTGTACAAATAACTTAAATAATTAACATAGAACAGTCTTAGTCTAAATGTCTCACCAACATAAATTCTGAGCTCAGTTTATTTATTTATTTGTTTAGACTTATATACCGCCCTTCTCCCGAAGGACTCAGGGTGGTGTACAGAAAACATGAAA
>JANHFO010129188.1:0-17838 GCA_032468095.1 Pareas carinatus
ATGCGGTTTTGCGGCTGGAGGTCGGCTAAAACCGGCCCCCACGCCCCGATAAATACATCCTCACCCCCACACGCTCCAGAGCGCGCTGCTATGCGTGCTCTCCCGCGGCCATCTTGAGTAATACAAAGCTACTCCACAAAGATTCACAAATATCCAAAAGTATTTTAAAATTTTAAAAAACGTTTTGCAGCCTCTGATTATTTGCAATCCACTAAAGAAGATAGAATAATAGTTGCAGCTCAGAGCCATAAAAGCTTACTATTCAGGCAATAAAAATTTACGACCAAGCAGTAAAACTTTACAATAGTTATAAACAACTTTTTAAAACGATCACTCAGTTTCCTCAGGATCATTAAATATATATAAAAATCATTTTCAATTCATTCATGGTTATTTAGTAAGTAAAGACTGTAATCCATATAAATCCTTATAAATATTTAAATAAATCCTTTAAATAAATCCTTAAAAATTTGACATTTCAATCCTGATCAGCAAAATCCATTTTGTTACCAAAACAACACATCTATTTTAATTTTATCAAATAAACCAATTTTATGTTTCTTTTATTTTTAACAATTTTGATCTCAGATCCCTTCAAATAAAGTCCTAGAACATCATTTCTTTTCATTTTTTCTTTGTTCCTTTTCACAAATTTCTTCAAAGCTTTAACAAGCCTTGGTTTGTTGTATGCTCCTTTTAGTTATTAAGACATCAGTCAGTTTCTTTTTTTTATGTCCAATGTGGCATGTTTTTCCATATCATTCTTACAGCTTTTCATTTTTAAATCCACTTTCAGGTCAATCTCAGTCTTATTTGGTAAACTTGTTTCTCTTTCCTAATATCTTTTAAACAGTCAGACTCTTGAAATTAACCTCTGGGTCCATTGTTCAAAAATATTCTTCAATGTATCCAATGTTAAAATATTTTGCTCCAATATATACATAAGTCAAATTTAAATGTTCTATTTTAAATGTAAGCTTAAGTTCCTTCTAGTTTCCTTTAATGTCCAACTTTCACATTCCCATACTATCATGTTTTTTCTAAAAGAATTAAAGACAAAAGCACACCCACCTCAATTGTGTCATTGGGCAGGCATTCCCAGGTGTGGGAATGCCCTGTGTCCTGATTGGCAGGCTGTCCACCTCCACCGGGAATATAGGGGCAGCCTACCCGTCCGCGTGGGTTTGTCACTGGTAGCCACCATCACTAATAAAGCAGTCTCTGCCTCATTCCTCCTGAACCTCGAGTCACGAATCTAACACTGGTGACAAAGTGGGTCTACGGAACTACAAGCAAACAGACAACACAGTAACCTATCTCGAGCAGCAGACAGCAGCAACTGAGCACCAGGGCAGCCGGACGTGATCAAACCAAAGCATCTCAAATCAATCAAGGCTGGCCAGCTAATCCAACAAAGACTGAACAGCGTCAAATTTGAAAACACCAGGAAAAACTAACCAAAAAATGGCCGCACAAATGCAAATCCTGGAACGATTTGACCCAGCCAACGACAACTGGGAGGCATCCATGGAACGCTTTGAATGCTTCATTCTCTCCAATAACTTAACAGACCTGAAGGACATCAGAATGCGGATGACCTTCCTAAACTTAAGCGGGAAGGTCATTTTCAACACAGCGAGAATGATCGCAGCACCAGACCCAGTCTATTCACTCCCCTGGAAAGACCTTAAAGAAGCCCTCAAGAAGCACTTCTTCCTAGCACCGGCAAAAATGGAGTGGAGGTTCCAACTAAGGAACCGAATGCAGGGAGTGTGGGGGAGTGTGCCGCAGCATTTGCATCTGCACTCTAAGAAATTGGAGTACATTGCGAATATCCAGATTGCCTAGATGAAGTCCTTCTTGACCAGTTCATCTGGGGCATGTGCGACAAGATCCTGCAAAACCAACTCATGGGGAACGGGCAAATCACTCTCAATGATGCCATTGAGGAGGCCCGCGTGGCAGAAACGTAAAACATGGTGGCCTCCTTACAATCAAAGATACTGGAAGTGTAGCCAGCGGGAAAACAACAAATCCACTGCAGCCACAGAAGTGGGGACAGTTCCAGGAACAGCAATGAAGAGGAAGCCAACTGCACACACAAGCAAACAGACAAGCCCAGCCACAGATGCCTCGGGTGCAGAGGAGACCATACCAGGGCAACATGCCAGTTCCGCAACCAATATTGCCACAAATGCGGGAAAAAGGGGCACATCGGAAAGGTCTGCTGCTCAACAGAAAAATCACCACACCAGAGGAACTGTAGGCAATCTGGTGAAGCTGACCACACACACCACCACAGACCCAGAAGATCATCTGGCGACAGCAGAGACCACGGGATAGCAGGAAGCAAGACACAAACACCCAACAGGCGAGTGTCGCCAGGAACAGCAACGAGGTGATGAAGAAATTTATGGTAACCATAACCCTATGGCGAACACCGTGCCGCATGGAAGTGGACACCAGATCAGCGGTCACCATAATATTGTGGAAAAACCTACATGCAACAAACCCAGAACTGTGCCGAACAAATCTCAACCACTCCTCAATGTCGCTGAGAGATTATCAGGGGAACCGCATCCCCATCCTGGACCAAACCACTGTGCCAGTTGCCTTCAAGGACTTCACAGGCCCATTGAAAATCACAGTGACCAAAAACAACCTACCAACCTTGCTGGGACTGAATTGGTTTAAAGAACTGGGCATCGGGCTAACAGGCATCCACAGGATCCAGGAAGAGGGCATCAGCAGCCTCATCCAGGAATTTCAGGACATGTTTAGCAGTGGATTGGGCAAGTATAAGGGGACCCCAATTAGTTTTAACATCGACCCCACCATAAGCCCCATTAGGCTGAAGCTATGGAGAGTACCGTTTGCGCTCAAGCCGCAAGTGGACGTTGAGCTAGACAAGGAACCCATCAACCACGCATGATGGGAAATACCCATAGTCACCTCATTGAAGAGCAACGGCTCAATCCGCATCTGCGCAGATTATAAGTGCATGCTCAACAAGGCATTACAGCAGAGTGTCTATCCAATTCCAGTGATCCAGAATCTACTGCACTCCCTGGGGCCAGGGAGAGTTTTTGCAAAAGCTTATCAGCAATGTTTGGTAAAGAGGGCAACAGCAGAAGCCCAAATCATCGTTACGCACTGGGGTGCATTTAAGTGAAACCGGCTGCAGTTTGGGGTCAGCGTGGCCCTGGACATTTTCCAGAGCACCGTGGAGAGATTGCTCCTGAAAATCCCCGGGATCGTGCCCTACTTTGACGATGTGCTCATCACCACAGAGCATGAGATCCAATTGCTGGAAAAGACTAAGAACCATCCTAACAGCATTCAGGACAGCGGGGCTTCACTTAAAGAAAGACAAGTGCAGGATAGGGGTCAGAGAGGTAGAATTTCTAGAGTATAAAATAGACAGCCGAGGGATCCACCCCACCACAGACAAAGTCATGGCAATTCGAGACGCCCCCAAACCAAAAAACCGGCAGGAACTCCAGGCATTCCTGGGGCTCCTCAATTTTTACAACTCATTCCTAAAGGGGAAGGCAATAGTCACCAACCCCCTCCACAAATTGCTAGCAAAAAAGACCCCTTGGTGCTGGGGCACGAGGGAAGACCGAGCGTTTAAAGCAGCCAAGGATCTCCTCTCAGAAGAAACATTCCTAATTAGGTTCAATAACACACTCCCTGTAGTGCTAGTCTGTGATGCTTCTCCTTTTGGAGTGGGGGCAGTACTGAGCCACCGACTGCCCAATGAAGTGGGAGTACTCCCACTCCTGCACCCTGTCCAAGGCTGAGAGAAACTACAGTCAACTGGACAGGGAAGCCCTCACCCAGATAACAGAAATAAAAAGGTTTCAGGAATACCTGTTCGGCAGGCACTTTGAGCTGGTCACAGACCACAAACCCCTGCTAGGTCTACTCACTGGTGACCGCCCAACCCCACAAGCCTTATCACCCTGCATGACTAGGTGGACAATATTCCTGGCTGCATATAGCTACACCCTAACACGGAGACCGGAAAGCACCCTAGGCCACACAGAGGCACTTAGCCGCTGCCCCCTACCCAAAGTGGATGCCCCAGACACACCCAAAGAAGCAGTCCTCCTCATCAACTGCCACAGTGACAATGACTTAGTCACCTCCACAAAGGTGGCCAAATAAACAGCCAAAGACCCAACACTGTGCAGAATATTGTCGTGGGTGCAAAAGGGGTGACCAGAAAACACGGGTGGTGGTGGTGGAAAACCAACCATTCAAAGCAAGGAAGGAGAAGCTGGCATCACAAGCAGGATGCCTCCTATGGGGGGGAGAGAGTAATCATTCCCACTCAACTGAGGAAAAAGGTCCTCATGACAATCCACAAGGGACACCCAGGGATAGTCAAAATGAAGGGGCTGACCAGAAGTTATGTCTGATGGCCCAGTTTAGACCAGGACATCCAAGACTGGGTGGGGAGGTGTCACCCATGCCAGGGAGTGAGAAAAACCCAGGGAACCATGGTCTAGGGTACATATAGACCTAGCTGGGCCATTCTAGGATCACAACTTCATGGTCACTATGGATGCATACTCGAAGTGGCTTGAAATAACCACCATGTGATCCACAACGACCCAAGCAGTGACCCAAGCCCTCCATACCCTCTTCGCTACTCATGGTCTGCCAGACACACTGGTTTCCGACAATGGCCCGCAATTCACAGGGACCGAATTTGAGGGTTCCTAGCAAACCTAGGGATCTGCCATGCCCTAACAGCCCCCGGAAACCCGAGCACCAACGGACAAGCGGAACATATGATCCACTCCACCAGGGAGGCCCTAAAGAGACTAGGCCCAAGAGACTGGCAAGGTAGGGTCAATGAATTCCTAACCTGGCAGCACATAACATCGTGTGCTGCCACAGGCCGGAGCCCAGCCGAACTGCTAATGGGCCGGAAACTGAGGTCAGTCCTAGACAGCCTGCACCATACCTATGCCCCCGGTGAGGAAAAGGGAAAGCCGGTACCCACAACAGCATTTGGAATGGGTGACCCGGTATTTGTGAAAAACCTCAACCCAGGGCCCCCATGGGTGGAAGGAAAGATAATAAAAATAACAGGGCCCAAGTCCTATATGGTCACATTGGCAGACGGTCGCACATGGAGGCAGCACATCAATCAACTGGGAACCTAGCCACCCTGGGGAACAATAATGGGAACCTGACAATAACGGGAACTACATTCCTCCGCCCTTAGGGACTGAAGGCGGGGGATATGCGGCAGACTCACCAGGAAAAGCAGGAAGGCCCCAGTCCGAAGGAAAAGATCCACCTGCAGCTGAGGCCAAGGCCACACCCGAAGGCTTCTCGAAGCATCTCGATTGAGCTCTGGAGCCTCCTATTGGTGCAACCTCACTCTCGGTTGATACTCCGGCGACTGAACCTAGCAGGTCCAGTAACCCTTATAAATGGCCTGCCTATCTGCATGATTACATATGCAGATTAGATGAGGGTCCATCTGGGTAGGGAGGGGTGTTGTGTCCTTGGGCGGGCATTCCTGGCCATGGGAATGTCCTGTGTCCTGATTGGCAGCCTACCCGACCTCATGCATTCTTCACTGGTAGCCACCCTCACTAATAAATCAGTTAGCCTGAACCTATCTCGGCCTCGTTCCTCCCGAACCTTGAGTCACGAATCTAACATCAATGTTTTTAAGTCCTTAAATTTGTATTTAAAACATCTTTCTTTTAAGAACTGAAGAAAACTCACCAAATGTTTTCAGACTTGTCAATTCAAAGGCTCTTAATAGCTGAAAAGCAGTTAACAAGCAATTTCTGAAAGTGATTAGAAAACGAAGTATGCAAACCCAGTGTCCTTTAGAAGGTGCCAAACATGGTTGAGCAAGATGGCCATTCTCTTATTTTCCAGAGTTCTAAACCCACCAAAGACCACGGTTTTACACTCTCCTTTCAAAGAGCAACTTATGGGTGATCTCAAGTCCTCTCCTTGAATGGAGGGGAATTACAAAGAGTCTGTCTTTGGAATTTTCAATCCACCATGGTCATCAGGTGGATTGTACAAAGTAGTTTTGTAGAGCTGCCTTCAGTTTACCATTTCATTCCAGGAAGAATCTAATCTCTGTAATGTTAATTTTCCATATTTTATTACAAACTAAGTTACGGGTAGCTCTTGTTTGGTGACCACATTTGGGAACAGAACTTAATTCTTAAGCAAAATGAGCACTAAGTGAAATTCCAACTGTGCTTATGATCTTTCTTCCGCTTTCCCTTGCTTTATAGACTTGTGAAGGTCATAAATGTGAGGAGTGGTCATAAAGTTACTTTTTCATAGCTTTTGAACTGTAAACAATTGCTATATGAGGTAGTCATTAAGAAAGAATTACTTGTAGCTTGCAATCATCACAGACAATGTCCTGGTGAATATTACAATCTACAGTCTATCCCTTTCCCTCCCTCCTATATGCCTGTTGTGTAGCGTGGGAAGCAGACATGGACACAGCGGTGAACTAGTAACTGTTTAATGAACAAGAATCAAGATGACGGGCACACGCTCCATGTCTCTCTTAAATACCATATTCAAACTTCCCCGGGTCTGGGCACGCAGCCAATCGGCAGTTGCAGTGCTTACTGCTTGCTTGCCATTGGCTGTTTATTCTAGGCCCGGCTCAGCCAATCATGGCTCACGGTTTTCCTACGCTCCCCGGCCACCAGACACAACAATGTCCATCATCTATGACTGTCTATATAACAAGATCCTACACTCGTTAGTCACCTACTTTTTTTTTGCTTCCCACAAATCTGATTGAATGATTGGAAAGAAGAAAAGAATGTTCTCCCTCCCCAAGAAAAAGGTGTATATGGAAGTACCACATGTGGAGACTACTGGAGCCACTTACAAAGCAGCTGAACCTTCCTGGAAAAAGTTATGATTGCTTTATATATTTGAAGAGATCTACATTGAACATAACCTTGCATGTTTGAAATATTTGAATTATATGCATTTTAATTAAATGCATAATTGCACCAAACACTTTTTACTGGGTGATTGTCTCAGCTACAAATGTCCCTTTTTTATCTGTATAATTGTATTCATTGTTTTAGCTGTAGCAGAATTCTGCAAAAGGACTCAAATTCACAAGAATAAAATTTCTTATCAAAGCATAACTTTTTGAGTTGTTAAAAATGATATACTTGTTTTCCTAATCTGTAACATATAACCTGTAATTCACTTGCAATCATTAGTACTTACAGAAAATGTATATTTATCAAGCATAGTTATTTCCTGGATTCTTCTATGATAAAAATGAAGGTTTATATGCACTTGCATTCAGGTATTGATTTGCCATGATAATTGTCTTATATAAACACCAAATCTTATCTGTACTGTGGAGTTCTTTCATTGATGGAAAAAGTGGGGTATAGATGGACATGTGTATGTTAGATCAGCAGAGAAAGGTCTGGTATAATGGGTTAATGACAGAATCAATAAAGAGGCTGAAGCATTGTTTCATGGCTAATGTTTCCTTGATATAGAACAAAGGAGTTAAAACACATTTTGTTTAGAGCACTCTAGGAAAAAGGTAGTAAACCACCAACACCCTAGTTCTTAGTTCATTAGATCTATATTCTGAAAAGAATTCAGAATAATAGGACAATTGCTGATGATATATCATTGTTACCTGCCTCAAACATGGAGTCCAAGTGAGAACATTCAGTTGACTTTCTGCACAAATAAAAGCGGATAAAGTGAACCACTTGCAATTCTGATGTTGAAAGCAGAGCACAAGGTACTACAGATCAATATTCAACATGTTCTCTCTGATTCAATTCAGGATGCCCTCCACTTGAGGAGCTTAAATGGAGCTTCTGGCTTACATGTTTTGCCAATTTTAATTCCCCATTAAACCATTAAACCAAGGAATTGACTGGTTCTGTGAGGGAAAAAAAGGGTATTTACAGAATATTGACTTACAATAGGTCACTTAGCGACCATTCAAAGTTACATAAGACTCCCCAAGGGCGACGTATTACCTGGTTTAAAATAATGACCGCTGTAGCATCCCTGCAGTCATTCACTCTTATGATGGACTGCGGGGATGCTGCAGCGTTACCCACCCAGCTCACTGGGTCCCTGTTAGGTTCGATTGCGAAGAAAATAAGCTGGAGTTCTCAGAATAATGGCAACAAAATTTATTGGCAAAACTGCAACAAGTAACAGTAGCAAGAGTTGTTATTCCCCCAGTTCCCTTATATAAGAACTGGCTCTTACATAAGAACCAATCAATGGGTCAGCCTGGACAGTCTCTAGGCTGTCTACAACAACTAAGAGGGGGGAATTGCTCACTAACATCTGCTGACCACTTGGACAGGTGAGACAGCCAGGAGCCTCGCTTGGTCAGCTAGACATTTATGATTCAGCACCCCTCCCCTCTTAGTTGAAACAATTCTGACACACAAATTGCTGCAAATAGCCTGGCTTCTTAATCTGTCATCCGGATCTCCGGGGTTCCATTCTAGGCAGCTCCGCGCCTTCACTGGGGGCATCACCTACTTCGCTTGTGTTGCCCGGCACCTCAATAGTTACACCAGGGAAATGCTGGTGGATGCCCATCATTGAAATGGCCCCGTTTCAGGTGGATTGTCTTGGCTGTAATCGCCTGGGGAAGAATCGGAGTCTGAGTTAGCATCAGCAGCTTTTTTTGCAGCCACCATATCAGACGGCGCGCTGCGCAGCTGATTGATATGGCGATGCCAAGAACGACCATCATTTAATTTAACTATATAGGAACAGGACCCCAGAACCTTTTCAATTTTTCCTAATTCCCAGTTTTGACCTGTTGCAAAGTTTCTTGCCCAGGCCTGGTCACCTATGTTAAACTGCCTGGGAACTCGATTAGATTGTCTCCCAACCTCTGGGCCATATGCCGGTTGCAGGCGATCCAGAATCAATCGCAATTTTAGGTCAAATAATAATTCTGCTGGACTTTTCCCAGTACTTCTACTGGGGGTAATATGCTGCCAGGTTAAGAAGGCATCAATTTGGCTTTGCCAATTCCCTGGCCCTAAATGGCTTAGTGCCTCCTTTACTGTCCTGACAGCTGTCTCCACAATTCCATTCGAATTTAGATGACAGGGAGCTGTCAGCATGTGTCTAATGCCCCTGGCCACCATAAACTCTTCAAAATGATTTGCTATAAATTGTGGCCCATTATTTATAACCACCACATCTGGCAGTCCATGAGTTATAAATAATGTCTCTAAATAACAAGTCACTGCTGGTGCTTTCGTGTCCTTCAACAGGTGTACCTCCATCCACCTGGAGAACGCATCAACTAAGATTAAAAACATCTGACCATGGAATGGCCCCACAAAATCCAGATGGATGCGTGACCAGGGTCCCCTTGGTCCTTCCTATGTCTGTGCTGGCACTCGTGGTGGAGCTGATCTGAATTGCTAACAAGCTGGGCAGCTGGCCACTAATGATTCAATGTTTTTATCTAAAGCTGACCACCAAACAAAACTTCTGGCTAAGGCTTTCATCCTCATGATGCCTGGGTGGCTTTTGTGCAGGGTGTTCAGTATGCCTGACTGAAGTCTTTCCGGGATTACAACCCTGTCTCCCCACAAGCAATTCCCTTGAACCACTAGTTCCTCTCTGTGGACATTAAATGGGTCATATTCTTCGGCCAGCTTACCACCTGGCCACCCCCTACGCACCCAGCTAAGCACAGGGTGAAGGAAGTGATCAGAACTAGAGGCAGTGGCCACCTCCTGAGAAGTGATCAACGAGGAATTAAGGCAATCTACCAGGATGTCAGCTTCCCCCAGCTCCACCTCACTACCAGTGGTGGGCAACGGACAGCGGCTAAGGGCATCAGCATGCCCCACGCTGCAACCAGGCTTATGGAGCAATTGGTAGGAATAAGCGGCCAATAACAAGGACCACCAGATCATGCACAGTGACAGTGCTGCCGGCGTGGGGCGGTCGCCAGCCAAAATTCCTAATAACGGTTTATGATCCGTTACAAATATTCGTGAAACCGCTTTATTGAGGCAACTAAAGCCAATGCTTCCTTGTCCATTTGGCTGTAGTTGCACTCTATGGACATCAGGGTACGGGAATAAAATGCAATGGGCATCTCTCTCCCAGTGGGCATAGTGTGACTTAAGACTGCACCAATGCCAAAAGGAGAGGCATCACAGGTTAAGGTAATCGGCAGGGAAGTATTGTAATGCATTAAGACAAGGTCATTAGATAACAAGTCCTTCAGCTTCCTGAATGCTTCAGCTTCCCTGCGTCCCCAAACCCAAGGGGTGTTTTTAGCTAAAAGCTTGTGCAACGGATCTGCAATTGTTGCTTTTCCTTTAAGAAAGCAGTGGTAGAAATTCAACAACCCTAAGAAGGTTTGGAGATCCGTCTTAGTTTTGGGGACAGGTGTGCTCTTAATAGCCAGCACCTTATCCTCGGTAGGATGAATACCAGCCCCATCTATTCGATAACCCCAAAAATCAACAGAGGGGACTCCTAATAAACACTTATCCCTGCGCAGTTTGAGACCCTTGTTTAAAAAAACATCAAAAACTGCTCGCAGTCGTGTTTTCAATTGTTCCTGAGATGTGGCTGTAATCAACACATCGTCAAAGTATGGCACAACACCAGGGATTTCTTGTAGCAAGTGCTCCATGACCCCTTGAAAAATCCCTGGAGCCACACTGATGCCGAACTGCAGGCCCCTCTATGAGTTACTATGATCTGGGCTTTCGCAGCCAGACTATCCAATTGCTGATAAGCCTGCACTAAATCTAATTTAGCAAATAACAACCCAGACCCTAATGAATCCAGCAAGTGCTGCATGACTGGCATGGGGTATGTGTTCTGTTGCAACGCTTTGTTAATTGTGCATTTGTAATCTGCACAAATGAGAATAGAGCTGTCCTTTTTAACTGGCACGACAATGGGGGTTTCCCACTGAGCATTTTCTGTTGGAACAAGAATGCCTTGATTTATTAATTTGTCTAAAGCCGCGTCCAATTTGGCTTTAAGTGCAAATGGGACCCTGTGAGGTTTTAGCCTAATTGGAGCAACTAGGGGATCTAATGAAAGGGATATTGGTTTGTCAGTGTACTTGCCCAAATTTTGTGAAAAAATGTCCTTATATTCTTCAATTAAATCGGACCGCCATGTGTTCATAGTCGTGTGAACCTCTGTGATTCCCAATCCCAGGGCATCGAACATTCCAGCCCTAGGAGGCTAGGCAGTCTGTTCATGACCATAGCCACAGATAGTTTGCCATTGAAACATTGAAACACCACAGGGATATCAATCAGCCCCAACACAGGCAGGCGGTTTCCCTGGTAGTCTCGTATATACAGTCTCTGTGGATGTAACTGGCTCCACTTGATGTCTGGCCACAGTCTTTTCAGAGTCGCCCAGGAGATGATGGATATAGTCGACCCCAAGTCAACCGTCATACGACACAGCTTTCCCTGTACGAATATCGACACGTAAATTTTCTTAGTCGGTTTAAACACATTATTTTTCACTTTAATGCGGCAGGCATCTGCTGGTTTCTTTGCATTTTCTCCCGATATGGCATCCCTCCGGGGTTGAAAACAGTTTCGGTTTGGTGCTGGTACCTGAGGCACCGTCTCAATTAGTTCAGGTGCTCTGCAGACCTTTGTGATGTGGCCCTTCCGCTCACAGCATCTGCAGATCGTATCTCTGAACCAGCAGGTCATTCTGGGGTGCTGCCCGCTGCAGCTGGGACATCTACGCTTCAACTTCATAATGCTCCTCGGTCCTCTAGAGCAACAGCTGCCTTGCTTTGGTGAACAACAGCATCAGATTTATTGGCAGCCGCTGTGCCGGCTAATTTTTGAAGCGATTCCGTGGCATTAGATGCTGTTTCAGCAGCACGAGCCTCGTCCAATGCCGTTCGTAAGGTCAGATCAGGATTTGCTAATAGTCGCCGCTGTAGCCTCAAATACTTCACCCCAAAGATAAACTGGTCTAAGAGGCTGTCTTCAACATTTCCAAAGGGGCAGTGGGTAACTGCCTTTCTTAGTGCTGAAACATACTGATTAATAGACTCACCCCCACGCTGCATGCGATGCCTAAATTCATGCCTTTTCACAAATTTGGAAGGAACCGGAGCATAATATGCATGCAGCGCCTCCGTTAAGTCTCTCCAGGGTATTGCCTGTAGAGAATGAGGCTCAGCCGGAGTGTGAGCAGTGTCGAATACTTCCTGCCCACAATTGCTCAGGAATATCGCCTTTCTCTGTTCATCAGTTAAATTTTGAACAGCTTGTGACTATATGAAAAAGTCAAACTGAGACATAAACACGTCCCAGGTTTCCTTAGTTTGATCGAACGGGGGTGGCGAAGCTAAAGCAGCCATCGGTAGCTGCGGTTGTTGGCTCAATCTGGTTTCCGTTGTCCTTTTCTTTCGCCCCAGCTCGTTGCCAGTTGTTAGGTTTGATTGCGAAGAAAATAGGCTGGAGTCCTGCAATTTGAGGGGTCCTATTTTATAGATCATCTCCAGATCAACAAGGATTAAACACACTGTACTATATCTCTTTTTAGGAACCATCCTCACAACGAAATGCTAGTTGAAACAATAGTCTTCTCAACAGGTTTTTTGCCAAATAATATGTTTGCAGCTTATATTAGCCCTTGGAGATGGGTATATGTGTGTATGTGAGCAGGGCCAGCTGAAGGGCTGTGCGAACGGTGCAACTGCACAAGGCCATGCACTTCCCAAGGCCTCAAGGTGCCCAGGAAATTTTAATAAATTTAATAGATGCAAATAAAAAAGGGAAGGAGAAAAGGATGTTTCCAAGTCATTGGGGTGGAAATTCTCACATTGGTCCCATTGATGTCTTTTGATAGCGAGGAACTGTTTTTCCCTGTCTTTCAACCTTTTGTGGAATGTGTTTATTGCACCCTAAGGGAAACGTGCATGGCAAGCCAAGAAGTTATTTATCCTACTCTTACCAGAAAATGATCACAAAGAATGCTCAACATTTTATGATGGTTTGACTGCATCGCAAGCACGTTCCTGACAGTACCACACAAATCTGCAAAACTGCTGCATTTAGGGGTCTTATCCTATTCCTAGAAATGATCCCATAGAGGTTTTTCAAGTAAGAACATGTGGCCTGGAATTTCACCTCAGTAGTTTAATGATCGTTCACTTTATGCTCAGTTCGCTGTCTATCTTAGTGGAGTACACATAGTGTAGTACATGCGATCTGAAGTTCTTGTTGATTATTGAAGATTCCTGCTGAAGATTCATTGTTTATTTGGCGATCAGAATTGGAATATATTCCTGATATATCAATAGATCATGAATGGTGTGTTTAGTTCTAAAATAGTATTCCTTTTTAATGATTTAACCATTTATTATAGGAATTTATTTTACTCTCATTTTACTGGTTAATTTTATTAAAATAAATTTATAGACTATCCCAATATGGCTAGTAGAGGCAGAGATATTAGAAGAAAATATGTAAGTGGCTATGAAAAATTGAAAAGAAAAAGGTATAGAGAAGAGATTGCGGAAAAACAGAAGAATGCACTTGTTAAATTTTTTAACACTAAAAATTTACAAGAAGGACAGAGTTCTCATATGTCTGATGAATAAGAACAAGTGGAGGATCATGAACAGTGAATGCAGCTGTTGGAAGAGTCAAATAACTATCAAGATCAACAAGAAATAAATGAAGACGAAATGAAGAAATCTATAGAATTTGATGTTAACGATCCAGGTACTTGGCTGCAAATTAAAATGATGATTTTTTGCACTGGAGTTAATAAACTAAAAGAATATTGTTCCCCAAAGATGCGAATAACTGGAGTTTTCTCAATTTTTTTATTTTAGAAAATTAACAAATGGGGAAAATCAAGAACATAGGTGGCTGTTATATTCCAAGGTTAAGGACTCAGTTAGGTGTTTTGCGTGTAAATTATTCTCATCACAAAATAGTGCTTTATGTTCAAATGGACTTAACAACTGGGTACATCTAGGTTCTAGGTTGCAAAGCCATGAAAGAGCAGGAATATTTTAAAACAGCACATAAAATATCTTACTCTGAAACCTCCATCCGAAACAAGATGAAAATGCCAAATCGAAAGTGTGAAAGCTGTAAGATACCAAGTATCACATTTTTCTCTTGCTGTTAAACAGTTGCATGGACATACATCTGACTTGAAAACAAAATCAGAAATTCAAACACTTCAAAATATGCTTTCTTCATTTGAATTTTTATTAAGTTTAGTTATTTGATACAATTTATTGATTGAAGTAAATTTAGTAAGCAAATTATTTCAAAGTTCTAATACTGATATTGGCACGGCAAATTCTCATTTAAAAAGATTGTTAAAATTTTTTGAAGACTATTGAGAATCTGGATTCAGATCTTCTTTAATTAATGCAAAAGAACTTGCAGCAGAGTTAGAAGTTAAACCAGAGCTTTAAAATATATGAACTGGATGAAAAACTAAACATTTTTCTTATGAAGGAAGTGATGAGCCAATTTCATCTGAGAAAGAATTTTCCAAATTATTTTTTTTATTTTAATTGATGATGCAATTGTATCATTTACAAAAAGGTTTAAAATTTATGAAGAGCATGAACATTTATTTGGATTTTTTTCCCTGCAGTATTTTTTATTGTTTTTTCACTTAATAACAAACAGGATCCATAACAATAAATTAAAGAAGATTGTAACAAGACAGGGAGCATATTAGCAATACATTAAATCCAAATGTAATATTAACAATAAACAATTACAACTTGCTACCTACTTATTTAGTACAATTTACTTCAATTTATAACTGTTGTAGATTATTGATTATTTTGATTATTTAATTTATTCAATCATACAGCAACTGTTGATAGTATTGAAATACAATCCATTTTGCCCAATCCTAAAGACAACAGGTATCTTTCCTTCTTACTCTTCTTCTTCTGTAATCCTAGTCCTTCTCCTCTTTCTCTTCCTCCCCCTCCCTTTTTCCTTCTTCTCTTCCCTTTTTTTCCTCTTCTCTTTCTTTTTTCCTTCCTCCTCTTCTTCTCCCTCTTCCTCTCCTTTCCCTTTTCTACTTCCCTCCCCTTCTTTCTTTTTCTCTTTCTCTTCTCAATTTCATTTCCAACCTCTTTTCTCTCTTCCTCTTTCTTTTCTTCTTTTATCCTCCCTTACTTTTCCTCCCTCTACCTCTCCTTTGCCTTCCCTACTTCCCTTCCCTTCCCTTCTTCCTCTTTCTCTCCCTCATCTCCATTTCTTCTTCCCTCTCTCTTTCTTCCATACCTTCCATTCTCCTTCTTCCTATCTTCCTTCTCCCTCCCCTTCTTTATTAAACATCCCCTTTCACATCAAGCATATTGTCTAAGCATATCGTTATTCACACATTTTAATTTCCATTTTTTCTTTTTCTTTCCACAATTTTTTTTATGTAGTATTAAAATTAAGATTAACATTATTGTTGTTTGGTATGTATATAGAGGAAACATTGAACAGGTTTTACTACAATTTTGAAAATGTTTCATTAGTATGTAAGACATAACCCACATTTTATCCTTTTACCAATTCCCAGCTTACTATTTATACATTTATTAATTTCAAAACATATCTTCTTATCTTTATTTCTATACCCTTCTATGCTCTATATTATTAATTTACTATCTTCTATCCTTACTAAATCCCTATACTCTATGTCTTCCTATCTCTCTATCTTCTGTGCTCTATATCATTAATCTAAGTGCAGTGATGACGAACCTTTTAGAGACTGTGCCCAAACTGCAACCCAAAAGTCGGTTACTTTTCGCAAACTGTCAACACAGCAACATGCGCCAACCCATGCCCATCGGTGACCCCCCCATGCCCATTGGTGATCCCCACACACATCTCATGTCAGCCAGTGACCCCCTCATGCCTGTTGGTGCCTCCATGCCTGACATTGCCCCCATGTCCCCCCACAGCTGTCGATGACCTCCCACACCGCCATAGCCCTTCCCAGTGGCCTCCCCCAGCTTCTGCAGCCCACTGTGAGTTATGCTCCCCTCCAACCTAGCTCCTCTCTTCCCTCACTTTTGCCACAGACTCTGCGCCACATTTGAGCCACCTGTCTTACCCCAAACAGGGAAGGTAGGAAGCACTTCCATTGGATTGCTGGACAGAAGGGCAGGTGATGTCAGAAATGTCCTTGGGTGCGTGTGAGGAGGGGGAGAGAATCCTGCATCCCTCTGACTTTCTAGTAAAGAAATCTGTGCTGGGACGATGGTGCAGGTGCCCACAGAGAGGGCCCTGAGCGTCGCCTCTGACATGCGTGCCATAGGTTCGCCATCACTGACCTAGTGTCTTCTATTAATTATTTATTTTCATCCTGTTCTTTCTTGGAAACATATATGTTCTCCATATTATGACTTGTGTGTTTTCAGCATTAGTAGGGAAAACAGAGCACAGATAATAAACTAGAAATTTGAGGGCATCTCCTTGCCAATTTCCAGCTACATTTTATCTTAATATTCCTTAGCTTTATTTCTATATCCTATGTTTTATATACTATCTCCTCTAAACTTGTTCTATATCTTCCTATATCTCTATCTTTCTGTGCTCTATATCATTTACTTAGTGTCTTCCATTATTAATATTAAAAATCTTTCAATTAAGTTCATCTTTTCTATCCTATTTCTTCTTGTGTAAATGTAAGTACTTCATACACTATTATGGCTTGTATCTTCCTGACTTTCCTGTATCGCATTCCTCTTTTCAGAGTTTTCTCACAGTTTTTCCCCATACTGTTCCACTTGCTTAAAGTCTCTTTTGGGGTTTCGCCCTTTATAATATATTTCTTTATTCTTCAGATTTGTCCTTTGGAAGTAATGTTCTATTTGCATTTTCCTCAGCTTCTTGGAGTGCTGTTTAGACCATTTATTTATTTTTTGTCCTTATGAGATATTAACTCATTCCTTATATTTCCCAGTTGTTGTTTTTTTTACTTTCCCCAGTCTTCTATCCTTGTTTGGTATTTTATTTCTTTTTCTATAATTTATCATCCGGTGAAAAATCCTATTTTCAAATTTACTCTTTATATTCAAGATTTTTTGTTGCTTATTTCCCTCTTTCTTTCCCATCTCTTCCTCTTCTTTTGTTTCATATAGGTGAAGTAGCTGTTGTTCTATATTTTCTAATAGTTCTGTCAATCACATCATATCTGTGTCATATTGGACAATCCAATTTTCAAAACCTTCCCTTTTGTTTTATTGTTAGAAATGGTAATCCAAATATATCCAAAGTTTGATTCTGATTTAGAGTTGCTGAGTCACTCAATTTCCTCGACTAGATGTCACTCTTCCTCTATTTTCCACTCTCATTGTGTGATATAGTTAGTTTTTACAATTTAAGTTAGAAAGTTTTTCATTTTCCTCTTAACATCTTTAGATCAAACAGGTCCAAACTTTTTTTTTTGTATATTTCTATCTTCCTAAGGTTTTGTTTTTCTCCTTGCATAGCAACTCGCCACTTTGTTCCATTTTTGAGGACTTATTTAAATATTCTTTTTAATCACTTTTCATCATCCCAAAAGCCTTTTGCAAGAATAAGTTCTTACTCACCCAGTGCGAACTGCTGCTGCTGTTTGAGATAATTGTTTACATAACTGCATCCTTAGTTTGTTCCAGCCCATGTCTCCTGCTGCCTGTATATTGTATAACCAGACAGCTTTCCTTCCATTTGTTCTCGGAGTATCTCATTACATTTGGGTCGACCGCTTTCTGACCCAAATTTCTAAGCAGCCTCCCTGATTCTGTCACCCCTACGACTTCTGACACCC
>JANHFO010142688.1:0-17639 GCA_032468095.1 Pareas carinatus
CATTCATACCGTTTGCCTTCTGTGTGAGTCCTCTGGTGCATCATCAGGTTGGAATTCCGACTGAAACTTTTCCCACAATCGGGACATTCATATGGTTTATCTCCTGTATGAGTTCTCTGATGTATCACCAGGTAGGAGTTCTGACTGAAACTTTTCTCACAATACAGACACTCATACGGTTTCTCTCCTGTGTGAATCCTCTGGTGTATTACTAAGTCAGAATTCCGAGCGAAATTTTTCCCA
Organism: Pareas carinatus; assembly: GCA_032468095.1. Lineage (NCBI taxonomy): Eukaryota > Metazoa > Chordata > Lepidosauria > Squamata > Pareidae > Pareas > Pareas carinatus. The sequence continues at coordinate 244 of JANHFO010142688.1, forward strand.
CAATCTGGACACTGATATGGTTTCTCCCCAGTGTGAATTCTCTGGTGTATCACTCGGTCTGAATTCCGACTGAAACCTTTCCCACAATCCAGACACTCATACGGTTTCTGTCCTGTGTGAGTCCTCTGGTGTTTCACCAAGTGGGAATGCTGACTAAAGCTTTTCCCACAATCTGGACACTTATATGGTTTCTCTCCTGTGTGAGTCCTCTGGTGTATTACAAGGTCAGAATTCCGAATGAATTTTTTCCCACAATGTGGACACACATACAATTTCTCTCCTGTATGAATTTTCTGATGTATCATCAGGTCAGAAGTTCGAATGAAACATTTCCCACACTCTGGACACTCATATGGTTTCTCTCCTGTGTGAGTCCTCTGGTGTATCATCAGGTTGGAATTCTGCCGGAAACTTTTCCCACAATCCTGACACACATATGGTTTCTCTCCTGTGTGTGTCCTCTGGTGTATCACCAGGTTGGAATTCTGACTGAAACTTTTCCCACACTCTGGACACTCAAATGGTTTCTCTCCGGTATGTATCCTTGTGTGTGTCACCAGGGTGGCATGCTTACTAAACTTTTTGCCACACTGTGGACACTGGTAGGGCTTTTCTCCAGTATGGGTTCTTTTATGCTCAAAAAGTTGGGAGCTGTAGCAAAAGACTTTGCCACATTCAGAGCATTGGTATGGTTTTACACCAGTGTGGGTTTTCTCATGCATAATCCGCTCTGATTTGCAATCTGTGCTTTCCCCACAATATGCACGTCTGTGGTGGTTTTCCACCACAAATGTGCTTGGGTTCTTGAGAAGGTCAAAAATATTTGTGACCCCTTCTTGGATGGTGCTTTGATTCAAGCTGCTTCTTTCCTCACAGGGTGAGGCCTGCATTGTGTGGAATGACTGGTTCCTCCCCACAGACTTCTAGATTGTTCCTCTTTTTCTAAATTTGAAAATGTTCCCCCTTTTCCTTTTCATGTAATGTTTTCTTGAGATCCATATACAATAATTATCTCCAACTCAAAACTGTTTTCCTTTTTCCCCCTCCTCTCTTGTTGTTCACTCACTGGGGAAGAAGAGTGTTGTGGTTTTCGGAAAGAAAGAGAAAAGATGTTGATTAATGGCTGGAAGAATTTGCTTTCCTTTTTAATGCTGCTTTCTCATGCTCTGCTGTCCAAAATGCTCTCTTTAGTATTCTCTTCGTCTATAAATTCACATAAAAGGGTTACTTTAATTACTGTTTATAAAATGGTTGCACAACAAGAAAAACAAGTATCTATTACAATTAAAAAATAAGCATACCAAATTCCTAGATTAACCACTAACTTTCCTTATGACACATAGCGAGATTCAAGTTGGAATATCCACACCATCGTGAAATCGTCTTGTTGATTCGGGTAAATTACAAAATGTTAGCATTGCAAATTGTTATTATCATATATACCAGGAAATACTGAGAATAGATTATACAGATGCACATATTTGCCCAAAGGAATACATAAACATGTCCCTATGCATGTATGTATGTAGAAAATTCATGGGTATTTTCAATTTGCAAATTGACTCAGAAATAGGTAGTCAAAGAATATGTGGGCATTGACGGAGGAAATGGTGCCCAACGCCTCTGCAAGATTTAAAGCCCTGGTTTTAAGCCCTGGTGGCACAATGGTTAAAATGTAGTATTGTGGGCAAACTCACTGACCACTGCCAGTTGGTTCCACTCAAGATTGATTCAGCCTTTCACCCTTCCGAGGTTGGTAAGATGAGGACACAGATTATTGGGTGCAAAATGCTGACTCTGTAAATCAGAGGTCTCCAACCTTGGTCCCTTTAAGGCTTGTGGACTTCAACTCCCAGAATTCCTCAGCCAGGTTGGCTGGCTGAGGAATTCTGGAAATTGAAGTCCACAAGCCCTAAAGGGACCAAGGTTGGAGACCTCTGCTGTAAACCACTGATTGTAAATCATAATGCTGTAAAGCATTATGAAACAGTATATATAAGTGCTATTGCTATTTTATCTCCTCACTTGCAAACAAAACAACACGCTGGTAAAAAGCACAAGGACACCTTAAAGTGAAACAGACTTTCAAAATCTTCCACTCAACAGAAAATTGATGAAGCTGAAAGCGTGGAGCACTAGTGGAATAAAATTGGGGGGAGGGGAAGGAATATGTAGCAGACAACATATTTCAGCATTGGTCAATGAAAATTCGACCATCCAGGCCAAAAGTATCTAAAAAGGTTAAATCCTGGGCAATTAGACCAAAGTTTGATAACCTGAGACATTTTGTTACTCATTCAAGTAACTTCATCAATCCAAAGAATTTTTTTTTAAGCTAAGCAGAGAGTCGATGGAATGTACCAACTCTTTGCCACACTAATTGCAGGGGTTTCTTCCTCAAAATGTATTGCAATAAGTTTAATCTGCTGCTGGATAAAACGTGGAGCAAACCAAACAGGCCAACTTGCTCCCAGCCTCTCCTCCGACCTGTCCTCCACTCACCTGACAGCTGCCGCTTCAACCTGAGAAAAAATACGACAGCCTCCCTCCACTATCGTCTCATTAGGAAGCCGGAAGAGGAAGGTCCTCATGTACTTCTCCCCTCCTCCGCATTCTCTCTAGCAATCCATTACTCTATGGTTTCAATTCCTTTTTGTCCAGCTATAGGCGCTGCTACTGCATTTGCGAGTTTCTAGGCGTGCTTCTTGCCTAACCATAGAGCGCCATCTAGCTACCGAGAGCCAGATCGTCCCGATCTCTAGCTTCGCAAGACTAGCTAGGTCCTTGCTGAGTCCTAAAAGGCCAAGAAATTCTTGTCTTTGTGTGCGGCCCCTAAATGATTAACAGCTCAGCGTCTTCATTTTATTAACAGAATAATGTGGGACAAAACCTGGAGGTGTCTACCCACGTTGTTTCCTCTAGATAGGAGATACTGTCCTCCTCTCTGCGTTATTGGGGAGTACAAATCTGGCTGGAGCAGCCTTCCCAATTTCCAGAGCACTAAGATTTCAGACTTTGGAATTCCCAGGCTGCTTAGGGAAAACACTTGGAGACCCCTAGTTTGCAGATTGGAAGCTGATCTAAAGTTTCCTGCCCTTTCTCGGGTTGGTTGTCAGTGGAGAGCAAAAACTCTCTACATCAGGTCCACAACCCCCGGTTTGTGAACCAGCATCAGTTCGCAGAATGCCAGCATCGGTATACAAACCAAGCCCCATTCGCAAGATGCAGGCAGCACAATAAATCACGCCCCCTCCAGTTCTGGGGGAAAGAATTTCTCCATGGAACCGGTCCCTGGTGTCCAAAAGGCTGTGGGTCACTGCAAGCCAGTTGTGGCTGTTCCTGGATCCGCAGGGCCTGGTTAGTCAATTATGCCCTTGTCACCTGCATATTGGATGACTTCAATGAACTCTGCATGCGTTTCCCTTGAAGAGTATCCAAACATTTTAACTGGTAGAGAATGTAGTGTTATATATGTTGCGTCTGGGGTGGGCAGTAGCCTCCGTCTCGTTCCTAATAAACCTTAACTACTGGCTACTACAATACGTGCTTCTGAAACAGCAGATGTCACACGTTTTCTCTGTAAGCTGCATTGGTTGCCAGTTTGCTTCCGGGTCCAATTCAAAGTGCTGTTTTTTCATTTTTAAAGCCTTTCCTGGCATGGGATCGAGCTGAAGGACTGCCCAATTAGACCTGGCAAAAAAGACATGCTGCGGGCACCATCAGCTGGTAATCTGCATTTGGTGAATCCCAGAAGACATGCCTTCTCTGCTGTGGCCACCCCACCCACCCCCCTTTTATGGAATATCCTTTCCCCTGAAATAGCAATAGCACTTAGACTTATTTACTGCTTCACAATGCTTTAGCGCTCTCTACGCGGTTCACAGAGCCAGCATATTGCCCACAATAATCTGGGTCCTCATTTTATCAACCTTGGAAGGATGGAAAGCTGAGTCAACCTTGAGCCACTAAGAACTGACAGCTGGCAGTCAGTAGAAGTAGCCTACAGTACTACATTCTAAGCATGACTCTAATCTGAAATTAAATTAGTTCCACCCATGTTGACCTTCTGTAAGGCTCTCAAGGCCTGGCTGCATCTTGAGATCCAGGACTCTAAAGCAATCTGAGATATGCTCAGATGGTTCCATTGCTGAGGTGGCCATTTGCATCCATTTTATTGCCCTAGAGGGTTGTATAGTTGTGTTTATATTACTTATTTCCTAATATAGATGTTTACATTTTTATATGTCATTCATATGCCTGTTATTTTTAATCTGATTGTTATACATCATCCATTGCTTTTGGTGGGTGCTATCGGAATTTCATTTATAAATGAATAGTTAAAAATGTACGTTTTTGAGGATGACTTTAGAGCAGCTAAGTTGAAGTAGAAATAATAAAAGTAGGATACAAATAAATAAAGTAGGATTTAAATTGGTGGAGTGGGAAATGGAAGGGGAAGTCAAAGGCCAGGTAACAAATACCTTATCAGATAAAAATAATTTGTTAAAACTCCATTGTGTTTCCTTATCCCTATTGAGATCCCCATTTCTGTCAGCAGCTTTTATTTTCCCCAATTTTAATTTTACTCTCTCCTCTCTAGGCTCAAAGGAAAAAAACTTTTCCTTTAATCACAAGAAGAGAACCAGGGTGGATTTGATTTAAATCACTAGTGAAAAGGCTCGATTTAAACCAGGCTGGATCAAAATCATTTTTATCAAATTTATTTTAATAAAATGCTTTTAGAGTAAAAACCTATCTAAAGAAAGTTTTTTTAAGATACATTAATAATTTAGTTTATTCAGTATGAAATGGAGCTTAGTTATATAGCATGAGACTGTATATTCTTGTTGTGCCCCGTTCCCCTTCACAGGGCCAACCTATCAGGCGTCATCGGAGGCGTGGCAAGCAGCCCCCACTCACAACGGAAGGTTGAAAATCTGTTGGTTTTCAAGCAGTTGCTTACCTACAGCAACTGCTTGTTCATGGCTGCTGATGGAATTCCTGTGCTAGTGACTTTGGATTGACTTCAATTCTTTCTGACATTGGTTCGACTTCAGTTCTGGTATTCTGGTATCTTGATTTTGGACTGGCTTCGGCTTCTACACTCTGGTATTCTGACCTCGAATTGGACACTGTATAATCCTAGCTTTTTGCTGCATTTGGCCCCTTTGCCCAGAACAATTCTGCAATATTTACATTTTTGGTAAACTCATTCAATGAATCAAAGCTCTGCAAGCTGAGATAACATGCACTACATTGATGTATTTACACAATTTCACAGTAACCATGAGATAAAACAAAATTCTGGAATATTCCTTTATCCCATTGTTTTGCAAATCTATGCACACTACAATCTGTATGATTGTTTGAAGAGAAATGCATCAAAAACCTTCTAAGCTACATAACTAAGCTCCATTTCATGCTGAATAAAATAAATTAGTAATGTATCTTAAATAGAAAACTATCTTTATATTTTTACTACAAAAGCATTTTATCAAAATTAATTTGATAAAAATAAAAAAATTGATTTACATTTATAAAATGGTTTTTTGAAGAGAACACATAGAATGCAGAATATATGCTGAATAGAACTGATGTTATCTTAATGGTACAAATATGAAGAGACGTTCAAGAACAGGATGAGAACAAGATACTGGTGATGGTGCGTAGGGTTTATGTATCTGTATCTTCTAACAGAAAAGTCATGACTGCAGTCTTAAGATAATGAAATTAAATCATCCATATTCAAAAGGATGAGCCAGTAGCGAGCAATACCCAGAAATAGCAAACTGTCAAAATAAAACATGAGAGAAATACTAAGGGGGGGGGGCACTTTGCATGGCAACTTAGTATACCCAGGAAACAAGGAATGTCGAGTGTAAATGTATATCAAGTAAAAACAAAAAGGGAAAATAGAATATCCCAACAAAGCACATGGCCGACTAATCAACAGGCTACTTTTAGAGGGACATCCTAAACTGCTATTTTTGATCTGATAAGATATGGGTGGTGATATTGGCCATTTCAGCTGTTGGCTCTGAGCTCTGATGCATGGAAGAATCTGACATAAAATAACTCCAATATATCCGCCAAGTGTTTTGCTATTTTGAACCTTATCGTTTTATACTGCTATTTATGACATTGTAAACCATCCAGAATTGCTTGATAATCAGACAGGAGGCATATACATTTAATAAATTAAAATGAATAATTTTATTGATTCCCTTTTTATTCAGGAACTCAAGATGGCATACAAAGCATTTCTGAGTTGCATCCCGAGTCAACAAAGAACCCCTTTTCTCATTTTAAACTCCCTCTGCCAGCCAACCGACCTGCACAAACATACTTTTGGCCTCTGAACGGAAATCTTAAACTAGCATTTTCATAGCATCTGGTCGCCACCCATTTGACCTCACACTGGGACTCGTGGCTTTCCATCCAGTGTCCTTGACACTGGATTTTTTAAAATATATTTATTAATAATTTTAAACAGAAGATTAAAAACTAACAAGAATACACTAAATCAAAGAAAAAATAAAACAAAAGGACAAAAAGAAAGGTAGATATAGAGGCTACTTCCAATTTCCTTAGCAGTAAATATTAGAAATAAAAACATTACTTCTTACTCTATTGTTATAAAATGAAACTTTCCCCCCTACTTCCTGGTTTGTTTGTCTTAAAGTACAAAATTGTAAATTATAACTTCATTTTTTTTTCTGTTTCATGCAAATCTCGAACAAAGATTGTCTTTTCTCTGATTGAGGAAGTCAATATAGTCGCCTCAGAAAATTTCATCATCTTCATCAACTATTCCTCCATTGCAGTTAAAGCGAAGTCTTTCCACTTTAGTGCATATAATAAAGGTAATCCTAGATCTAAGACTACAGTGGGGACCACAATTTTCATCCTAGGTCAGGGGTCCTCAACTTTGAGGCTGCAGTCCATTAAGAACCAAGCCATGCAAGTAACGGGCGAGCGTGCACATACATGTTGATCCACTTGCGCAAGAGGGCTTGGAACCCCCAACTCAGATCTCATGTTTAACACTAAGAGATGTTTGAATTAAAAAGAATCAGGTAAGTAACTAAAAAAGTTAATTTTTCAACTGAGCTTGCAATGAGAGATGAGAAATGAAAATTAAGGTTCCTCTACACATATTAAATTTTGCCTCAAGTGGAGTTTTTTGTGGGTGATAAAGGAGGAATTTTGTGCGAAACATTGTCCACAATCTGGGCATTTGAATGGTTTCTCCCCTATGTGTAACCTTACATGATTTATAAGGCTAGACTGAGTACTAAAATCTTTTCCACAATCAGGACACTCATACGGTTTCTCTCCTGTGTGAGTCCTCCAGTGTATCACCAAGTCAGAATTCCGAATAAAACTTTTTCCACACTCCAGACACTCATATGGTTTTTCTCCTGTGTGAGTTCTCTGGTGTATTACCAGGGCAGAATTCCAATGGAAACTCTTACCACACTCTAGACACTGATATGGTTTGTCCCCTGTGTGAGTTCTCTGATGTACCACTAGATTAGAATTACGATAGAAACCTTTTCCACAATCAGGACACTCATATGGTTTTTCTCCTGTGTGAGTCCTCTGGTGTTCAATCAGGTGGGAATTTCGACTGAAACTTTTCCCACAATCCAGACACTCAAATGGTCTTTCTCCTGTGTGAATCCTCTGGTGTATCACCAGGTCTGAATTCCAATTGAAACCTTTCCCACAATCTGGACACTCATATGGTTTATCTCCACTATGGGTTTTCTGGTGCATGAGCAGGTTAGAATTCCTACTAAAAGCTTTACCACAATCTGGACACTCATACGGTTTTTCTCCTGTGTGAGTCCTCTGGTGTAACAGTAGACTGGAATTTTCCTTGAAACTTTTCCCACAATCCAGACATTCATATGGTTTCTCTCCTGTGTGAGTCCTCTGGTGTATAACCAGCTTGGAATTCTGCTGGAAACTTTTCCCACAATCTGGACACTCAAATGGTTTCTCTCCTGTGTGAGTCCTTTGGTGCATCACAAGGTTGGTCTTCTGACTGAAACTTTTCCCACAATACAGACATGCGTATGGTTTCTCTCCTGTGTGAATCCTCTGGTGTATTACCAGGTTGGCATTCTGACTGAACCTTTTCCCACAATACAGACACTCATATGGTTTATCTCCAGTGTGAGTCCTCTGATGTATCACCAGATTGAAATTCTTACTGAAACCTTTCCCACATTCTGGACATTCATATGGTTTCTCTCCTGTGTGAGTCCTCTGGTGTATCACTAGATCAGAATTCTGAGTGAAACTTTTTCCACAATCAGAACAATCAAAGGGTTTCTCCCCAGTGTGAGTCTTCTTATGTCTCACCAGATTGGTGTGTGTGCTAAATGTTTTGCCACATTGGGAGCACTGGTAGAAATTCTGGCCAGTGTGGATCCTTCCAGGAGGAAGCGGTTCTGAGTAAAGCATTTGCCACATTCCAAGCATTTGTGTGTTTTCTGTCTTGTGGATCCTCTTGTGCCTAATCAGCTGTGATCTGCAATCTCTGCTTAACAGAAAGAATGGAATTTTTCCAACACTGATAAACTTGGATTCTTGAGAAGGTCAAAAATATTTCTAATCTCTAACTGAAGATGCTTTGCTTTAGCCTCTCTTGAATCCGGGGTGCTCTTCTTGGCATCCTTTGTGTATAAGATTCATATTAATAAATTAGTTTCGTTGTGGTTTAAAAAATGGCTGCAGAACCTGTGAAAACAGAAAAAAGCCCCATATATTACCATGAAAAAACAAACATCAAAATGCTAGTTTAATTTCTAATATTAATTATGATTCATTTGGCATATAGAGGACTAGAAAGATCCAAGTTCAAATATCCATTCGTACTTCCAATCATGAAATTCTACTTTTGGCTTAGGTAAATCACAAAGAATTAGCATTGCAAATAGTTCTTATAAAATATATCTGAAAAAAATGAAAGTTTAACTGATACTGGTATATGTACACAGAAATACACTCTTATGACTTTATGTATGAAGAAAATTCATGTATATTTCAGTGTGCAATAAGTACCAGAAATGGAGTAGCTAGGATTTTTTTAATCTAATTTTTAAAAAAGGTGGGGACACTAATAGATGAAACGATGCCCAAATCCTAAGGTTTAAAACCTCCGTTTTGCCAATGAAGCTCCTGGTTTGCCAGGAAAACAGGAGGTCAAGGAAAGCACAAGGAACCAAGCGTTACACGAAGACTGAAGGAGATGGGCGGTTATGAAATATGAAATAGAAATCAATATAAAGACTTTTTAAATGTTTCAAAGTTTCCATCTCGCAGCAGAAAATCACAGGCACCCGTTTAAAATCGTGCAGCACAAGGGTGGCAAAATTCGGGGCAGAGAAAGACTAGGCAGCAGCAGTCACCGCCATGTCTCCGCCTTGCACCTTTCTTTGCTTCTGCACCGCGGAGGGATCCAGGCAGCCCCACCGGCTCCCTCCCGGCTTCTCCTCCCACCTGCCCTCCGCTCACCTGCCGGAAGCCGCTTCGACCCTCCAGACAGAAAGAGAAGCAAAAGCAACGCCATCGGCCTCCCTTGGCTGAGGCGGAAGAGGAGGTTCCCTTGACTTCCTCCTCCCCCTTCATCTCCTCTCTAGCAATCCAATACTCTATCGTTTCAATTCAGCCTCTTCCCCCCCCCCCAGCCGTACAATGCCAGTAGTAGCGACGCCGCTGCTATGCTGTATTCGCCGCTTTCCAGGCTTCCTTCTGTGCCACCACGTCTCATTCGACTCCCACGGGGCACATAGGCAGCTTTCTCTAGGAGGTTCTGCCCCAAACCTTTTCTTTCAGCCCCCCCTCCTCCCAGACTCCACTCATTGTTCCTGTAGCTGAGCCCGAAGCTTCCTTTGCAAGAAGCAACAACGAAACCAAAGTGCCCTTGGGGGGTGGATGACATGCAAAGAGGCAAAGAAAAAGTGCACTTCCCTTGAGGGCCGGTGAAGATTTAGTGATGGGGGGTGAGAGGGATGCAACAAATCTCCTCAAAAGCTTCCTCTGCAAATGAGTGAAGCTGATAACACCGATGTTTGACTCTACTTAGCTTCACGAGCTATGCCAGGTGCTGCACCCTAATAGTTCATGTTGTTCTTGCTCGTCTGTGTAGCCCTAAACGATTTTCCATCTTCATCCTATTAATAGAATAATGAAATAGGGGCAAAACCTTGAAGTGCCCACTCACATTGCTTCCAAACCAGATCTAGGTGGAAGATGCTTTCTTCCTATCTGTATGATTGCATTGTATTGTTTAAATCATTAGTATTGTATTGCCTAGAATTCTAGATGATGTAATTTTGCAGCCACCAAATTTAATCTTTGAAAGCTTATGTAATACAGGAGAAATTCCAGAGGCCTCAAAAAGCTGATGCGATTCCCAATTGCAAAAAGTGCGGAGAAATGAATCTAGAAAATAAAAGACCAACCAGCTTGTTGTCAATACTTGAGAAAATCCTGGAAAATATATAATCAAGCAGAGATTTTGTGACCGTCTTTAAACAAGCAAGGTGATTGCTAGAAGCCAACATGGGTTTGTTAAAAACAGATCATGAAAACAAACCTTATTGCCTTTTTTTATTTAAGCAACTGAGTTACTAGATCAGCAAAATGCTCTGCAAATAGAAAGCTTGGAATTTCACCAAACCATTTGACAAACCTTTATGGAAAATGAAAGGTATTAAAATGAAGTGCTTGTAGTCAGACATGGACTTTGCAGGAATACTCAAAAATTCGAATTTGTCTCCAGTGCATAAGCTCTCAGTGTACATACAAAGAACAAAGTGATAGTCATAAGATCATAAGAGAGTTAATAGATAACAAAATACAATAGAAGGAAAGATGAGAGGCTAAAAAGATGAGATGACAAGGATGAGAAAATAACAAAAATAGCAATACCTCCTGCTAAATGGGTAAATATCTCTGGGCAGTAGACAGTGCTGTGGGTTAGGCAATCAGCAAAATGATCACATGGGGAAATAAGCTATCATTGTGTCTACAATGCCCTCTTAGCTGCATCCGGAGGGGAGAAGTTGAAATGGAATAATCAGAGACTAGACAGATTTCTATAAAGAAACACTTCAGGTAGCATTTTATTCCAACAATTCAAGCCTGTTTGGAGCCCAACTGTTAAGGTATTTGACAGCTGGAACAGTAAGGTGTATAATGGGACAGAACATACAGTTGTAGTTGATTGGTTGAAGAGTGAGGGGAGTAGTTTCCCTTTTTCCTGTGCTCTGTATGCTGTTATGAGATTTACCTGAGAATTTTCCTCATGATGTAGTGACGTGCCTATCTTGTTTGCTGTTAATGGAGACATTGAAAATATTTTTATATAAAACTACAAGTTTGTGTAAGCGTCTCTGACTTAATTTGGGCAGTGGCTACCTAATTTCGATACCAGGCTATTATGCACATACCGGTCTCTGTTGCCACAAATGCACAGCATGCAGTTATTAGAGCTCCTGGACCTTTCAATTGACCAGAAATTATTTTATCTTTTTCCATATATTACAGGAAACTCCTCCTCACTTTGGAAAGCCAGATAAAGATGTGTTTCTTCCATGACTTGAAGGACATACATTATACATATCTGACACATCAGGTTGGTGTGATTTTATAGACACACTGTTTGACTCACACTAAGAAGATTCAATTCCAAACTGCGGATCAGTGAGGAGCAAGTAGGATTTACTTATCTCTCTTTGGACAAAAGTGTTAGCGAGGAATGGGAACAAGTGTACTATGTATGACTCAAACCTTTTCTAGAAAGTAAGCTACACGAAGTTCAAGAAATCTGGAAGATGAGCAAATGCAAAATAAATGGAATTAAAATATTTGACTTTCAGGTGAGAAAACCGTGCAGAACATGTAAAAATTATACTGTAGTGGAACAGAGAACAAACAGATCTTTCTTTGAGGAAGAAATTTTTAGAAATATTTAAAACATGATCATTAAAATGCATCCACTTCTGTATATTATTTGTAGTTTTCATGGAAGGAAAGCACTAAAACCTATTACTCATTCTTTTTTGAACATCTGAAGAACTACAAAATAATACTTAATGTGTGTGTGAGTGTGCATCCTAAGTACATTCACATTTATTTATTAAATTTGTATGCCACCATCCCACTGTCCCAGGCCACTAAGTTCATGAATTAAGTACAGCGAACAGTCCTGGGTGAGGGACAATTGGAGACTACCATGACAAAATTAATGGCTCTCATGAAATAAGGTATCTTTAGAAACATTACTACAGAATATTAGTATTCAGACAGGGACCAGGCAATGATTTTTATTACAAGTAGTCCTCCACTTATGACCATAATTGAAGCCAAAATTTCTGTTATTAAGCGAGACAGTTTTTCAGTGACTTTTGCCCCATTTTACCACGTTTCTTGGTATATTAGTTAAGTAAATGATTGCAGTTGTTAAATTAGAAACACAGTTACTAATTTACTACTAATTTGTTTAGTGACTGTTTAAAAGTTATATAGCACTGAAAAATGACCTATGTTTTTTTTCACACTTAACGATCGTTGCTGCCTCCCCAAGGTCACAGGATCAAAATTCGGATATTGGCAACTGGAATGTATTTGCAGTATCCTGAGATCATGTGACCACCTTTTGCAACACTCTGGCAAGCCAAGTAAATTGGGAAGCTAGATTCACTGAACCACCACTTAATTAACTTAACAATCAAAGTGATTCATTTAACAACTGTGGCAAGAAAGGTCATAAAATGGGGCAAATCTCACTTACCAAATGTCTCAATAACAGAAATGTTGGGCTCAATGTGGTCCTAATTTAAGGGCTACCTGTAATAAAGCTGCACACACTTCTCCAAACTCTCCACATACACACTGTCTTTTTCATGCCTTTCCTTTCTACCTCCCCTGTTGCAAACTCTTTCTGTCATTTCTCTCTGCTGTTCCCGTTCAAGTGCTCGTCTGTTTACCAATGCTCTATCAAAGGAGGAAGCCCCTCATCAAGAAGGATGGACTGTCTGAATATTCCACTTGTCACTAAAGTGTGACTTTGGTTTTAAAATTTAAAAAACATTATTTCCCCTCCCCCCCTCCCGTCTTATACTTATCTCACTTATCTCTTGGATTTTTATCCTGCCTTTATCGTGTTTATAATTGACTCAAGACGGCAAACATACCTAATAGTCCTTCCTATTTTCGCCGTAACAACCCTGTGAGTTGAGCTGAGAAAGTCACTGGCCCAAAGTCGCCCAAGCAGCTTTTGTGCCTAGAATTCAGTCTCTCAATGATTGGCCCAAAGTCACCCAGCCAGTTTTCATGCCTAAAACGGGACTAGAACTCACACTCCCCCAGTTTCTAGTCTGGTGTCACTTCTCCCAAAATTTGCCTTACTTATCACTTTTTCCTTCTGTGTATAGCAATAGCAATTAGATTTATATATCATCCTACAGTGCCTTACAAGTACTCTCTGGGCAGTTCACTGAGTCAGGATATTGTCACCAACATTCTGGGTTCTCATTTTACTGACCTTGGAAGGATGGAAGTCTGAGTCAACCTGATCCTTGTCAGGATCAAACTCCAGACTGTGGGCAGAGTTAGCCTGCAATACTGCATTCTAACCATTGCTCAACTAGGACTCCTATCTTTCTGTAGGAATGAGTCAAATATAATAAAGATAGTTTTGATGCCTTGGGAATATTTTTATTCTGCACCGTTATTTTTAGATTCTTACTTGGCTTTCAGACAGCTCTTGTAGAGATCCTAGTTCTCACTTGCTTATTCATTGAATATTCCAAGAAAATCCTTTTGTACCCAGGCATTTCTTCTGGTTGAGTCTCTCATGATTAATAAATATGACTCTGGCTGAAAATAATCCAGCAATCTGGAAACAGGCAATGGTCTATATAATGTTGTGAGCTCTTGAAACTTTCATAAGACTCCATCAAGGTTTCCTTACAATCAGAAAGCTGGTGGTTTTCTCCTGTATGAGTCATGTGTTTACGCTTATTAAACACATGAGGGAGGACTCATAGAGGAGAATGGTTGACTCGGATTTCCATTCTTTCGGGGTCATTGACCACAACTTGGGCATATCAATGGCTTCTGACCTGTGTGTGAACTAATATGATTTATTAGATTACAGCTACTTCTGAACACTTTCCCACAATCGTGACATTCAAAGGTTTCTCTCTTGTGTGAGTTCCCTAGTATTCCACCAGGCTGGAATTCAAACTGAAACTTTCCCATAATCCAGGAAATTATCCTATGTGAATCCTCTGGTGTCTCACCAGGTTGGAATTCCGACTAAAAGTTTTCCCACAATCAGGACACTTATAGGGTTTTTCTCCTGTGTGAATCCTCTGGTGTTTCACCAGTTCAGAATTTCGACTGAAACTTTTCCCACAATCTTGACACTCATAGGGTCTTTCTCCTGTGTGAGTACTCTGATGTATCACAAGGTAGGAATTCTGACTAAAACTTTTCCCACAAATAGGACACTCATGCGGTTTCTCTCCTGTGTGAGTCCTCTGGTGCATCATCAGGGCAGAATTACGACTGAAAGATTTCCCACAATTGGAACACTCATAGGGTTTTTCTCCTGTGTGAATACTCTGGTGTATCATAAGGCTGGAATTCTGACTAAAACTTTTCCCACAAATAGGGCACTCATATGGTTTCTCTCCTGTGTGAATCCTCTGGTGCATCATTAGAGCAGAATACTGACTGAAAGATTTCCCACAATTGGGGCACTCATACGGTTTTTCTCCCGTGTGAGTTCTCTGGTGTTTCACAAGGTTGGAATTGTGACTGAAACATTTTCCACAATCGGGACACTTATATGGTTTTTCTCCTGTGTGAGTCCTCTGGTGTATCATGACGCAGGAATTACGACTGAAACTTTTCCCACAAATACGACACTCATAAGGTTTCTCTCCTGAGTGAGTCCTCTGGTGCCTCATTAGGGAAGAATTAAGACTGAAAGATTTCCCACAATCTGGACACTTATAGTGTTTCTCTCCTGTGTGAGTACTCTGGTGTTTCAGAAAGTTGGAATTGTGACTGAAAGATTTCCCACAATCAAGACACTCATATGGTTTCTCTCCTGTGTGAGTACTCTGGTGTTTCACAAGGTTGGAATTGTGACTGAAACATTTCCCACAATTTAGACACTTATATGGTTTCTCTCCTGTGTGAGTCTTCTGATGCAGCATTAGGGTAGAATTAAGACTGAAAGATTTCCCACAATCAGTACACTCATAGTGTTTTTCTCCTGTGTGGGTCCTCTGGTGTGTCACTAGATTGGAATTCTGACTGAAACCCTTCCCACAATCTGGACACTCATATGGTTTTTCACCTGTGTGAGTCCTCTGGTGTGTCGCCAGGTTGGAATCCTGACTGAAACGTTTCCCACAATCTGAACACTCATATGGTTTCTCTCCTGTGTGAGTCCTCTGGTGCATCATTAGGGCAGAATAAAAACTGAAAGATTTCCCACAATCAGGACACTCATAGGGTTTTTCTCCTGTGTGAGTCCTCTGGTGTTTCACCAAGTTGGGATTCTGACTGAAACTTTTCCCGCAGTCTGAACACTCATATGGTTTCTCTCCTGTGTGAGTTCTGTGGTGTATTACCAGGTTAGAATTTTGAGTGAAAATTTTTCCACAATCAGGACAGTCAAACTGTTTCTCACCAGTATGAGTCTTCTTATGTCTCACCAGATTGGTGTGTATGCTAAACCTTTTGCCACATTGGGAGGATTGGTAGAGTTTCTCTCCAGTGTGGGTCCTTCCATGAGGAAGCTGTTTGGAGTAAAGCTTTTGCCACACTCCAAGCATTTGTGTGCTTTTTCGCCACTGGATCCTCTCATGTATAATCAGCTGTGATCTGTGATCTGTGTTTTTTCCCCACAATAGAGTGTAGGATTTTTCCAACAATAATAATCTTGGATTCTTGATGAGGTCAAAAATATTTCTAATCTCTAACTGGTGTTGCTTTGCTTCAAGCCTCTCTTGAATCCAGAATGCTCTTCTTTGCATCCTCTGTCTATAAGATTCATATTAATGGATTAGTTTCATTGTGGTTTAAAGAATGGCTACAGAACCTGTGATAACAGCAAAAACAACCACATATTAGCATGGAAAAGCAAACTTATCAAAATACTAGTTTAATCTCTTAATTTAATTACGATTTATTTGGTACAAGCAATATGGCAAAAAAGAAGAAAAAACACAAAAATACAGAAGATTGAAAGAGGAATTTAAAGATGTAGATCAGAAACTAACATACACGCCAACTAAAAACAATTAAAAAACAAATGAATCTAATTAAGCATGAAATAAACTTGATGGAGTCAGAAAAAAAGAGCACAACTGAAAAAGGCAAAACAAAATTTCTTTGAAATGCGAATAAACCAGGATTATTGTTATCTTACAGTCAAATGGCAGAAAAAGAAAAAAATGATAGATTGCTAATGAAAAAGGAGACAAGTAATATGATCAAGAAGGAATAAAGAAGATACTCAAAAAATACTGTTTGAACTTATACGCAGAAAACTCCAATAGAAAAGGTACTCACATACTTAGAAAATAATAAACTATCTAAGATTCAAGACAAATATAGGAGTATGCTAGAACAAGATATCACTTTGACAGAATTGATTCAAGCAATTCAAGCAAAACAATTAGAAATAATGGAACTAGGATCAAATTTTATAAATACAGTTAAAACAATATATAACAATCAGTAGGCAAAAATAATAGTAAATGTGGAATAAATGGAAATAATTGAAATAAGAAAAGGGACAAGGCAAGACTGTCCACTGTTCCCTCTATTATTTATCTTAACTTTAGAAAGCCTAAATAGAAAAATAAAACAAGACTCAGAAATCAAAGGTCTAAATATAAAAAAAGAAGAATATAAGCTTCAAGCATTTGCAATGACTTAGCATTCATCAAAGAAGAACCATTAGAAACAATCTCTAAACTAGTGGAGAGAATAGAGAAATATGGAGAGGTAGCCGGATTAAAAATAAATAAGGAAAAAATCCAAGATAATAGTAAAAAATGTGACAGAAAAACAACAAAGTCAGCTACAAGAAAGGATAGAGATTTATATAGTTAAAAAGTGAAATATTTAGGAATTAATATTACAGCTAGATGCTCAAGGTTAAAAAAGGATAACTATGGGAAATTAATGAACCAGTTAAAAATTCATCTAGAGAAATGGAGGAGTCTAAACATGTCATTAATGGAAAGAATAGTTACAATAAAAATGAATGTGCTGCCAAAAATCCTTTTTTATTTCAAGTGAAAGGAAATTTTTCAATGAATTAAAACAAAATAGCACACACACACACACACACA
>JANHFO010149274.1:0-17558 GCA_032468095.1 Pareas carinatus
TATCTCTTATAAACTGGCCATGCAATGCTTTGCCATGCCAGCTTTCTATTTGGCTTTGCATCTGTTGATTTTTAAATCGTGCTTAGTTTCCTGAAATTCCTTTTATTATTATTATTATCAAAGATACTCTTACTTTGTCACACCCACAATCCATGTTCATAATATCAGTGATGAATTTTAATGATGTGGTGGTGGTGGTGCAGTGGTTATAATGCAGTATTGCAAGCAAACTCTCCCCACAGGGCCAGGAACTCAATTCTCACGGGCTCAAGGTTGACTCAGCCTTCCATCTTTCCGAGGTCAATAAAATGAGGACCCTGATTGTTAGGGGAAATATGCTGTCATTTGTAAACTAGTCAGAAAGTGATGTAAAGCACTATGGAGCAGTATATAAGTCTAGTTGCTATTGCTATATTTGTATTTTCTTAAGATTGAGGCAGCAGAGGTACGGTCTGTGGGACATATGCAATTATATCCTCCAATGCCTTATCACTTCTCTGATCTCTTGACATCCATCAGCTCATTCCATTCAATGAAAGGGCTATTCTTAACATGCTAGCGATCTCTGGTACAACAGAAATTGTCAGTAGCAATAGGCTGAGGTAGCAATAGAATGACATTTTTACCCATGGAAGGATCCAGAACAGAAGGAACTCAGCGCACATGGAGGAGTTTATGAAATGAGGCATGAATGGATATACTAGTAGAACAATACTTTAAAGAAATATTTCATTAAGAGGGGATGAATTGGAGAAGGAAGGAATACATTGCACTAGTTGGTTTGGGTTTTTTTAACCAAGTAGGAAAATAATTTTCCCCAACCTCTGTCACAAATTTCAAAACAAATATTTTTTTAAAAAAATTGCAGCACTTGGTAAAAAAAGCATTTCGGCATACAGACCATTTTGGGTCACAAATTAAACGAACCATAACATGAATACAGCTAGGGCAAAAATATTTTCACTAGCCTCTAAGACTGCTGTCATCTCACGCAGAATAAATTCAAAGCTTCTGCAGGTTTATGCCATTTCACACAAGGTAAAGAAGGTGCAGAACTTATTCTGAAGTTTGAGTTCTCTGGCAGCCAAAAAGTATATATACCTGGTGAGGCACAGTGTCTGTCAGCTACTTCCCCGCTCAATATTTACCACGGCTGGCAGAGTCCACACGAGTCATCCTGTCACCATAGGTGGCTGTGATGTGCTATTTGCAGTACAACCCAGAAGTCCTTTGCAGCACCTTTGATTTGCTCAGGTACAAGGCCCCAAATCTCATGAAAATTCATATATGCTCTTAAGAAATGGACTTGGGTGGTTTTGCAACGATTCATGTTATTGTGGAATGCAGTAGCATGCTGCTTGGTTTCTTTAGAAGTCCTTAAGTACATCCACATCACAATGAATTGAATACATTTCGATATAATTTAACTGCCTCTGATAATCAAAACACTTTTAATGGTTGCTCATTAGAAGGAGGAAGTATATTAATGCGTGCAATTAAATACCTATACAGTACATGTATATGCATATATAAAAACCTCCGAATATTTTTCCCACAGGTTCAGGGTCTGGTGACTTTCTTTTTCTAGAGCAACTAACTGTTGATCCATTGGTTGAGACAGGAATTGACTGACCAGTTGTCATTTAAGACTGATGTTATGGGCAGAGACAGAGTGACTGGCCCAAAATCACCCAGCTGATTTTCATGCCTAAGGCAGGACTAGAATTCACGGTGTCTGGCTTTCTAGCCTAGAGGCCTTAACCACTGGACCAAACTGGTTCCCAGCACGCAGTAAGATATTGATATTTTTAAAAGCAATACGTGAACCTAATCTTTCTCTTCTGTCTCAGATACAGTACATTAGATTGCTTTCCAACTCAGACTTCTATGCCATATAAAGAACCTAGAAACCAGCTTATGAGGAATAAAAGTTTATAACAGATAATCTTAAATAGAAAGAAATCTCTACTAAATCTAGTAGTACTTTGAATTCATTAGAGTGTAAACTGCATTAAAACTAGAAGCAATATGTTTCTCTTGCTTATCTATGATCTGGTGCTAAACTCTGCTATTCACGATCCTCTTGTCCTTGTCAGTGCATCTCCTATTTAATGCTCAAACTTTCCATTATACAATAATTATCTTGTGCATGGCCTTTATAGAAAAACACTCAGAAGGCTGTTCCTTTCATCTGTGTAGCAATTCAAAAGATGCCTACCAGATGTGGGAGGCAAAATACGTGTAAAAAAAGAAAAGAAAGAAAGGGTGAAAAAATGAGGCACACACACACACACCATTCTGCTGAAAAGGGCAATCTAAAAAGGTCTTATATATATTTAGGATTTTTTTTTCCTAAGCAGGAACCAAAAGATAATTTTATCATAATATTCTAAGGACACTTAATTTTCAAGGTAATAATGTAACTGAAGGTTTTAGAAGAGCAGGGACCTTTTATTTATTTATTTATTTTATTATTTTATTATCAAATTTATATATCGCCCTTCTCCCCAAAGGGACCCAGGGCGGTGTACAGCCAATAAAACAATATACAGATTGCAAAGATTTAAAAACAGTTTAAAAGAAATATTAAGAGTGGCTGAGAAATTTTTTTAAAAAACCAATATTACAACCAATTTAAAACCAAATTTAAAATTAACATATAAAATAAGAAGATAGAAAGGTGTGACTAGGCCAAACCGGCCTGATTAAAAAGATGTGTTTTTACTGCATGGCGGAAAACACGGAAATCGGAGATAGTTCGAATCTCTGGGGGGAGGTCGTTCCAGAGGGTGGGAGCAGCCACAGAGAATGCTCTCCCCCTGGGGGTCGCCAGCCTGCATTGTCTGGCCGACGGCACACTGAGGAGGCCCTCCCTGTGGGAGCGGACGGGTCGGTGGGAGGTATTGGCTGGTGGAACCCGGTTCTGTAAATATCTGGGTCCTAAGCCATGGAGCGCTTTAAAGGTGGTCACCAACACCTTGAATCACACCCAGAAGCCCACCAGCAACCAGTGCAGCTCGCGCATGAGAGGGGACACATGGGTACTGCCCCGGGGCCCCATAATCCCCTGCACGGCCTCATTCTGTACCAGTTGAAGCCTCCGGATGCATCCCAGGGGGAGTCCCATGTAGAGAGCATTACAGTAGTCCAGGCGGGCAGTGAAGAGGACTTGAGTGTCTGTGCGCATAGCATCCCGATCCAAAAAGGGGCGCAACTGGAGGATCAGGCGAACCTGGTAAAAGGCCCCCCTGGTGACGGCTGCCACATGGTCCACCAAGGACAGCCGTGCATCCAGGAGGACGCCCAGATACCATTAGCAATGATTCAGCAGTTAAAGCTAATATATAACAGCCTGCCTCATTAGAGCTGGCTGAGTTGTGAGCCAAATTGGTCTGAAAGTGCAGCTCCTCCCAAAATAACCTTGTGGAAGAGCCATGGCACTTTAAAAAAATTATTGTATTCCTGCTGCCCACGCCACAGCCCTTGCAATCACCCTGCCCGCTGCCGATTGCGGGCTGCCTCCTCGCCAATTGCGGGCTGCCCTCCCCCATAGCACCATTGCTTCTGCCTGCCACCTGATTGGCTGGGAGCTATCTGTCCTTTGCAGCAAAACGCTTTGGTCAAATGGTACCTGGCCAAATGGGGGGTTGAGGATCAGTGGCCCATTTGTGGTGGAGAATAGCTGAGGGAGGACCAGTGGAGGAGGAAAGCTGTTTGTAAATCAGCTGAGGCGGCTGGCTGGGGGCAAAGTGGACGTGGACAAGGTTCTGTGCTAAAGGTCCTAGACCCACTTCAGTCATGTCTTTTGTACTGCAAAGGCAACATGTTTTGCCTTACAAAGGCTGGGTGCCATGTGCCCTTCTTCACTGAAGTGCTTCATAAGACACCTCTTCTAGCACATCACTGTTCTGAAGCAAAAAAACACACTGCTTTATCAAACAGCTTAGAAGGCATCAATCTTTGCCCAAATGCAACCTCCCTTCTGAAATATGTACAAATCTAGGAATTTATTTATTTCTTTATTTATTTTCAAAGATTTATATATCACCCTTCTCCCGCGGGATTCAGGGCAGTGAACAGCTGAATTAATAGTATTTGTACATCATTATGTTCTTTTTGAAAGCAAACCTTAACACTAACATGTGAAAAGGAATTTTTACTCTAGTCCATAAAGCAGATAACCATTGAAACTATTTCTGGATTTTGCTTAATTCTGCAATTGTGCCTTGATTGATTGTTCTCTATATAAAAAAATATCCACATGCATAGGAAACCCAGATGTCAAGGGAAATGATCAGGATAAATCTTTTTCCTGACATGCTAGTTTTTGACACAGAAGTGATTATCGAAGGCTTCCACAGAACAGTAGAAACATATCTAAGTATGTTTGTAACCTTCTACTCGAAAGCAAGAATGCCAGCTATTTATGTCAATCCTGTCATTAAAAACATAAAAGCAACATTAAGAATTTCAGCATGATGTTCAATATAGGGTGGCATGGAGGGGAAATTAGATTTCATTTTCACTGAAATTAAAGGGTCCATCTTCCACCTCCCCATGAGCAAACTTTTAACTGCCCAATCTCGCATATGCTGTGTCTGGGAACAAGGGTGATTTCTTGCTGTCTCAGTGCAGGATATTGCACAGCTGAAATTGCAGCACAGCTCTTTTATTTATTTGGGGTATTGGAATTCTGCAGAGTTTATGAGAGGTCTTTTCTCCCACTGGTACCTCCCATCTCTTGTCTCAGCTGGGCTCATCAACACTCGATCCCTTAGCACTCTCCTTAGCAGTTAGTAGAATTGATTATTTTATGACACTGTCTAAAATTGCTTTTCAAGAACTGGGGAGTAAAAAGAGTGGTAGGGCAGAAGTGTTAACTCACAGAGTGAGAAGTTAGAGGCTACTGAATTGATTCCTCCAGATTTTAAGTGCATTTAATCTGTGCTTATCCCTGAGTTTTTTCTGTAAGTGGGAACTGGTTCTCTTTAAAAAATGCTTACCTTCATGTTACAACTTATAGCCAAGTGCACTAGATTTAAGATTTAATTGCTTTTAATGACTCAAAAAGCAAAGGTCTTTTTCATAAGCAATAGATATTTTTCTGATCTTCATTAGCAGAATAAGTTCAAAGACTTAAACTGATGCTTTTGTATTTGTTGTATCTGAGTAGACTAAAGATAAAGATGCCTTGAGCAAAATTTAATTCCAGATAACTACAGCCATGTAGGACTTAGGGAGAGGAAGCACAATGCTACAGAAATGGTTTGTCATTTTTCTCTGCTTCTTCAATTTTTCATTAAAACCCACAGCATTGAAATAGGTCACTGGTTCCCCATTCAAGTACTATCCAATGTCTAGCTGATCTTATTGACCCTCAAGTTAAGTTGAATTGGAACTGGTTAGAATTTGAATAGGAAAGTACTCTTTACCTTATACAGCAGCCTCCATAAACTCTAAAGGCACTCTGACCTGAAGAGTGGGACCATATCAGTTCCTTCTCATTTCAAAAATGAAAAGTATTGTTCCTTAACTAGTCCATCATGGAGAGCTCTGGGTTCCTTCAGTTCAACAATGCCATCGATCAGAACTCGGGAAATGTGTCTTGCGTCACAATTTCTGCCCTCTGAAATGAGACACTATGTGGCTTCCACCACTCAGTTGTCATTCCATAAGCCCTGTGTTAAAATAGATGGAACTCTTTGTTGGATATGTTTCGTCTATGTTTTTATATAGATGGCCAGATCCTAGCTTGTTTTGTTATGTGTTGAATTTCTATGGTTTATTATATTATGAGCTACTGGATCAGTCTGAATCACCTAAATTGAACTGAAACAAACAACTAATATGTCCTACAGCAACTTATGTACACATCACCCAAACTCATTTTATTCTATCGTTGAATTCCAATCAACTGTGTGCATTTTTATAAAGAAAAATACTCTATGTGGTATATCTTTGCCCTACCTTCATCTTTAAAGATGAAGTTCTTTATTTTTTATTTACTTCTCTTTCTATTTTTATTTTTTAAATTTCCATTAGATTTTCAAATATATAATTCAAATATGCTCAATGTAGCTCAGTGAAGCAAAAATATGATTCCCAGTGATATCTTGGGATTAAATTGGCTTTAACCACATATTAAATTAATTTCTCTCAAAAAAAATGTATTTTTGCCACTTGGCCAAAGATTAAGCATACCAGATCATATTATACATTTTATATATTAATTGTAAGCATTTCACAAAAAGCAGAGCAAAATAATCGCACAAGAATATTCAAAATACATATACAAAATAGATAAATGACATGCTATTCAACTATAAATGCTAATTATGAGAAAATTAAAACATACGTATCATCACTGCAAAATAATTTGTTTTCTACCTACTTATATAAACAAAAATATATATTCCAAAAGTGGAACAGGGAAAGGGAAAGGGACGGAAGATGTATTCGCTATGGTATGAAAAAAAATAATTTTAAAACTATGAAATATGCAGATATTTCCGTGAAAAATACGAATGTTGCATTTTTCAGTATAGTTATTTACACTGTAATAATAAATACACATTTGACAGTATTATATCCCATACTTGTATATCTTATTTGCTGCTAGGTTATACAGTCATCTTGCATCTGACTGATATCCCTCTTCCTTTCCCTATGTATTATTGGATTAGATTTTGTATCCAGATAGAACTGTGGAATTGTACGTCTTTAATACCTTTCTGCAACATTCTGCTTGCTATTTCTTTTTCCATGAACTTAAGAGATACAAAGCCTGAGGCAATGCTCACATCCTATTTAAATAACTGTATTAGTAAATTATTTTAGATAATTATTCTTCCTCTTACCTTCAAAAACTATTGTGTATTCTTCCTCCTTTTCTGGAAGTCTCAGGCAAAGGTGACATTCTAAAATAAATTTTAAAAACCCCACAGAGCTTTAACACATATGTTCATTGTTTCATTTTCTTTCATAGAAAGTGATCCCTTTTTGTGAATTATAAAAGAGCAGAAGTATTTGAAAGGGCTTCTTCCTATAATTCATAAAAATCAATTATGAAAAAATTCATAAATAGAAACATTTACTTAGCAACGCATTTCTATTCTATCAGTTAAGAAAACCTATCCTCTTCTTATCTTCCTGGTGAGGTTATCCACACTCAACATCATTTTATTAACCAATTCAAAGCACTTAATGCCTTGGTAACAAAGGCATACGTTTCTTTCGGAAACTAGGAGGATATACCTTTCCTTTCATTCCCATTAAAGGCACAGACCCAAGGATACTGAATTCATGATGCTGTCCACAAAATCCTATTCATTACTAAATCAGTCAGTTTTAAGTGTCAAACATCTTATTAATGAATGATTTCCTGAGACAGCTGTTTCACATGCTTTTAAGCAAAGAAAGCGAATGGAAAACTTGAAAGAACAAAATGTTACACTCACCAAACTACTTAGAAAGCCATCTGAGTTTTATCTAGTAGTCCATCTGATTTGCTCTCAATCCTCTCCCATTCCTCTGGAAAGGGGGCAAATATACTCAACACCACCCCCGCAACCTTGAAAACCCGCCTCCTAAGAAATTCTCTTCAGGACAGACCACTTGAAGAATGCTTCCTCACAGGCTCTACTCTTATATATATATTCCAAAACTTTTATATTCCAAAGTAAACTATATAATGAGTTAAGTTGTTTGAATTTGCAATCAAATCCCTGCTGGACAACAAATTGATTCATTGCCTTCAAACATTTATCTCCATTTCCCCTCTTTCTAAAATGGGATGCTTGCTAGATATTACTGGATTATTTATAACAAGGCTTATCTAATCAGTGACAGGCTATTAAATAATGTATAGCTTATGAAAAATAATAAGCACCGGTAACTGACCCCCAAAGCAATGAAAATTGTTCTCAAGTAAATATTTTTTTTAAATCCCACATGAATACAGGTACAAACATGTTTACCAAAAGTCTCCAAAGCAATCCAAATTAATCCTACTATAGTTTTAAAATCACAAGTTTTACATTTCAATTCTTTTCACCTACATTGTAATATTTATGAGAAGTTGGCTGTACTTATTCTATTTGCTTAGCAAAATACAGATCAAGATCAGTAACAAATTTAAAAATAACCTATCTATAGTGTTTTATGAATTATCTTCTAAACTCTAATAACAAAGGTTTTTAGTGCATAAAATAAAGCTCATACCTAATATGGAAATAAATACCATGTTCTGTCCTTAATCTCTGCAAGCAAATACATCTCTAACAGGAGGTCTTGAACATGAAAGTCAAATTGCTCATCAACACAAATGTCAGGCTAGATGCCATTTGACTCCATAGGAATATGCTCAGAGTATATATATATATATAATCAGAGCAGCTGATTATAAGCTACAGCATGTATTTGAAGTTTTTTAAAGCTTTTTTTCACATAGTTTATCATATTACACTTAGCCATGATTTGTTGAATAATTTACAACTGGTTGTAAATTGCATCCATTCAGTCTACTATAGAGGAACATGGAGATAACCTTGAAGAAAGAATGCAGGAACCATTACCTAAACATCAGCTAAGCTTTGATAGAGAAAAGGAGGTGAGAAAGAAAAGCATAATTTCTCAATTTTCATTCTTTGGTATAACAATGAGGAGAGACAAACTTTGTCAGGCTTTCAAAATTTGATTAATATTCTTCATAACAATAAAACTGAGTCCCAATGGTTCTTGTGATGTCTGTTTTCTGGCTTAGCTTACCTTGAAGGGCAATCTTCAGAACACAAAGGCTAAGGTCATACAGCAGTGAAGCCAAAAACTCCCTAAAATAAAACTAAGCAAAACAGCACTTCAAAAATTCTATTATTGGATGCCTCAATGAAAGTTCTCAAAAGCTTCGCAATGTTTCAAATGAATATTTATAAAAAAAATATCTGTAGGGGTCAAAGAAATATAAAGTTCAGATACACACACAAACGTTTGTGTGTAGACATGCACAAGCGCACAAACATGCACACACACACACACACAAAATACATTCAATGATAATATGATGGATTTTAAAATTCCACAACACTTTATAAATGAAGGAACAAAGAAGGGAACTAACCATTTAATTTGATTCAGACTACACTCATACACATGAACTTTTTCAGTGCCATTGTAACTTTCAACCATTGTTAAAAAATGGTTGTAAGTTGAGGACTACCTGTACTGTAGTCAATATGCATACCTAAACTGCACCTAACATGATTGCTTTCAGAAATTCTTGCATTGATAGAGCTGTAGTGGTGCAGTGGTTAGAGTGTGCAGTACTGCATTGTACTTCTGTTGACAGTCAGCTGCCAGTAAGTTCAGCAGTTCGAATCCCACTAGCTCAGCCTTCCATCCTTTCAAGATCAGTCAAATGAGGACTCAGATTGTTGGGGGCAATATGCTGATTCTATAAACCACTTAGAGAGGGCTATAAAGCACTGTGAAGCGGTATATAAGTCTAACTGCTATTGCTATCGCTATAGTCAATTCAGAATTTGAAGGATGGATCCCAAAACAGCAAGACATTAAATGAGGTTCCAAGACTGAAATAAACAAGACCATTTTTATTAGAATTGTCCCTTTAATTACTTACAACACTAGGAGCTCTTCCCCAATCTGCCATGATGAGCCTAAGTGGTGGGCACATCTCCAGAACTCACAAAAGTGCTGCTTTTGGGCATGTTTTGCAAATCTTCAATCCCTCTCTCCCCCTGTACCCCTAGAACTGCTCAGTTTAGGCATCAGCAATGGAAGGTTAGATATTAATGAGGATTGTTTAGTAATTATTGGAGCCCACTAGGACACGGTGGCTGAGCGGTTAAGATACTGGGTTTGTCGATTGGTTGGCAGTTTGAGATTAAGTACCACGTGATGAAGTGAACATCCGTTACTTGCTCCAGTTTCTGCCCACCTAGCAGTTTGAAAGCATGTAAATGCAACTAGATAAAAGGGTATCACTTCAGTAGTAAAGTAGCAGTGTTCTGTGCACTTTGGCATATAGTCATGCCAGCTACATGACCACAGAGGCATTTTCAGCCAATGCTGGTTCTTCATCTGTGAATCAAAGATGAGCATCATCTCTAGAGTTGGATGTGACTGGCAGGGAAAACTTTTACTTTTTTTCTTTAACACAAAATGGAAAAATATTATGCAATTGGGGTTAAAGCAGAAAGTTTGTTCTTACAGATCACATGAATAAATAGGAAATGGTAGCTTGTCTAAGTCATCTCCCTTCCAGGTATTAACTGAAAAATGTTAGACCACAGAGCAATCATTTATTAACAGTGTCCTTGCTCTACCACACTCCATCACTCCCATAATTTCTTCCTTTTCAGTTCACTGGAATGAGAGCAAAGAATATGCTTATTCAGTGACCACATAAACTTAAATCTTCTTCACCCCTCAGATTCCCATATAAATTGTGTCTCTCATGTCTTAAGGGATAAATCCAATCAAATAAGACATTAGTAACTGGGGCTGTTGCAATTGTGAGAATAGATTGAGAAGTTACAGACTCATATTTCAGAAAGGTTAAATATGTATAAATATATACATTTGCATTTATTCCTTTTTGAAGCATTTATTTGTTTGTCTGTCTGTTTATTAAATTTCTATCCCCCCCCCAACTTACAGACCCTATCAGGGATCTGTAAGGTGACACTAAATGGCATACATATGTATACAAAACATTTATGTCTTATATTGCTCTGTTAATATATCAACTGCAACTTTTAAAAAACTATACTCTCAAATTTTCAACATGATGCTTTTCAGGTGAAAATTTGCATTTAAAAGACTATAACAGAACATGTATCTTAACAATTGATGAAAAACAAAACCTTGTCAAAACACTTTTTATTAATAGCAACAGTACCAAAAGTGGAAAGATTCAGATTTGTAATTTAATTACCAATGTATATGGAACAAAATGTACTTCAAACTCTGAGTAAATGACTGAGTTCAAAGAAATTTTACATAGGGAAATGTGATGAAGCAGATCAAGGCATTTAGTGATTCTTATCTTGCTCAAAACTGTTTTAAATTATTAACAACATACTCTGCTTGCAGTACTTAAAAAAACTTGGCATTTATAATAGCTTGCTATAGAATGTAAGATCAAATAATTTATGTAGATAATTTGTAACCATCATGTGGAAACAGTAAAAGAAAGAATATTACATGGAAAAATACTAATTGTCTGAAATGGCTTAATTGAAAGGCTCATCCCTAAGCCAAGAGGCAGCATCTGAGAGACTGCATAACTATTTCTCAGGAAGAATGCCTTGGCAAGAGGAAGTCTACTTGTCCCATCCATTAGCCAGTGAGGGAACAGTTGCAGAAAGAACATATATATAAATTATGAAACTTAGTGCAGGCTTGAGAAATATTCAAAAAAATACATGAACAATGATTAATTTTTAGAAGCTTCATCACAGCTTCCTTCAACAGAACTATGTCCATAGTTTCATGCTTCGCCAGACATTTAAGTCATCAATACCTCATCAGTAAAATCTAGCCCAGGCCTGTCATATCCAAAATTCAAGAGCAGTTTAACTGGTGTATTTCAAGTATTTTGGCTTAAAATTATCAGATTTCCAGCAATCTAAAAACCCAGAAAGCTGTTTTCTAAAATACATTGGAGAAAGATGATAAAAAGTGTTAGTAAAATGCTTCACCTCTTCAAAAATTATGTCTTCATATTGAAACTATACAAAATGATTAAGGAAAGAAAAGAATAAAGGCAGGGCAGGACAGAGTAGTCCTTGTGAAATAGAATGAAACTAAATATAAATAGGAATATGAACATTTTATCTATAAAATATTATGCAACTGAGTCACAACAGACTATAGCCAAACATTTCTCCCAACTCTCCCACTTGTCTGTACTTATTATGACCTTCATATTCAATACTGTGCTCTACCAATTAATGGATTCAACCATTCACATATATTGTCATTGTAACCTCCACCACTTTGGAATAGAGATTCTTAGAAAATTATGAGACAATATCAATTCTAGAGTTACTCTGAATTAGAAACAGCACATTTTAAATGTCTCAACAAGTAGTACTTGACTTTCAATCATTCATTAAGTGACCATTGAAAGTTACACCAATACTGAAAAAATGAATTTACAACTGGTCTTCATACTTATGATTATTGTTGGATCTTGGAATCCCCAGACTTGCCGGAGCCGATACCGGTCCTTCTCCTCCCCCCCACCTTGTGGGCTGTCCTATTTGGGCAATACTGTTAGTTTAAATGTGATTGGTTAGCGCCCAGCTTGGGCACCAAGTATAAAGCTAGCAAGTGCGGGGTTTTGCCGCACTGGTGGCAGATTTGCTGTTCTGTTAATAAAAAATGTGTTGCACCAAGCCTGACTCCCGCCTCGTGTATCCATGCTACAACAATTATCACAGCATGCTGGGGTCATGTGATTGCTATTTACAACCCTCCCAACTGTCTTCCAACCAGCAAAGTCAATGGGGTAAGTCAGATTTACTTAACACTCATGTGTTAAGTGATTTGTTTAACAATCATCACAAAAAAGGTCATAAAACCAGACACGGCTCACTTAACAATTGCCTTGCTTAGCAATGGAAATTCTGGTGCCAATTGTTATCATACGTCAAGTACAGAATTCTGCACTTATGCATAAGTGCAGAATTATTACAAGATATGAGTTCGTGCACTTGGAATAAGATAGTGTGGCGGTTTCTTTGAACTTTGAAAGGTATAGGCCAGTGATGATGAACCTTTTAGACCCTGAGTACCTGAATAAATCATGGCTAATGAGTCGCAGCTCATAATGTCATCACCTCGCACTGCTACTGATGAGCATATGCATGGCCCTGTGACATCATCGCCTGAAGCTGCTACCCCTTTCTGTGCATACTCAGCTCTGAGGCGATGCTGGAGCGACCTGATTCACGTGCCAACAGAGAGGGCTCTGCATGCCCTGAGATGTATAGTCTAACTTATCACCATGTTTGTTAGTTCTAATAATCAGTGGGCTTGTAAGTGCTGAAAACTAGTGCCCCCAAATTGAATTCCAATATATTTCACTTCTTTAAAATTTCTCTCATAAAAATGGTCTATTTTTCTCACTTTGATGATTTTAAAACTCCAAATTTCACCCAAATTTACTTCATAACAAGTTGTAAAATGCTCTACTGACTTCAATTTCATCATTAGTCATAATTCCAACAACACCTAGAAACTTTAAAAAACTGTACCCATCCCTGGCTGAGAAGACGTGACTACCCCAATGTACTTGAACAAGGAATTCAATATAATATTTCTGCAAACTGAGGAATGTATAAATGTTACAGATCCTCAGATTTAAAGTTTTTTTGACAACATTGAAATTGTTAATAATCACCAGAAAAATAATATTGTCTTTATATTGATTCAGCTAGGAAGGAAAGTGTCTTTCATCAAAGCTGCTCTTATGGGCTCAGATCTGAATGAAGTTAAAAGTATTTTATTTGTTTGTTTATTAAATTTATATGTCACTCATATCCCTATCCAAAGCAATTCTATAAATCTTACTGAATCAAAGGAAAAAATGTACTTTCAGTTCATTTAAAGCTTAGAATGGGGCAGTCACATTTTAACAGTAGCCAGTCTGAAGTTCATAGATCTAACAAGACAGAACTATAAACGTTTTTCTTGTGCGTTTCTGCCTCAAAAGGATCTTAAAAATTGTCGACATTGTTGTTTTAAGTATCTGCACTGTTTAGAATTTCTGAACTGCTATTTATCTAGAAGGCAAAGGTTAACATAGTGTTTAAACCATCTGCAGTACAGATGCTTCAGTTAATGTAATATAAACTAATATACAATGAGATATAAGCAAAAGCTGGACAGTCAGATGAACTGTTTTAATATAAACAGATGGAATAGATACTAATAATGTCAAATTGTCCCCAGTCCAGAATATGTCAAAGGCACAATCATTTTTCCTAGTTTCTACTCAAGGCAAATAAAATTTGGAAAGGATGTTTACTTTAATTCTAAAGAAAATAGCCTTAGACAACACTCATGGTCTCTCATGCTCTGGTCATCTCCCAAGTAGATTATCATCAAGTGCCATGAAGAACATGCAGAAGCTCCAGAATATAGCAGTGCAAGCCATTACAGGCGTGTCTCAATCCGCCCATGTTACACCTTTGCTTTTTGAGCTACACTGACACACAATTTGATTCTAGGTGCAATTCAAGGTGCTGGTAATCACCTGAAAGGCCTTTCATGGCATAATGCTTGCTTATATTTGGGGCTGCCTGCCCGTGATAGTTTCTAGCCTTCCCATCAAATCCAACAAGATAAGTATGTTGTGGGTTCTGTCATTTAAAAACCTGCCATCTTCAAACATCCAGAAAGTACTTTTCAGACATTTGGAAAACTATACTTTGTTTCACTCCAAGATTAGATAGGCCTTTCAAAAAGCCTTGAAGACCTAGATGTGCTTCAGGTACTGGATTCAGGAAGTTGGTTGGAACTCATGGGGCATTTTTAGTTTCTCAGACTTGATTGACCCTTAATGACCTTTATAAGTTATTTATATTTGCGTCAAGAATTGCCAGCCTTGAGCTTCCCAAGACCTCTCAGCAACCCCTGATATACACCATGCTCTGCTTCCCACCTGTTGGGCTCCCCATAGCCATTTTAGCCTCCACCGCCTCTCATAATTGCTTATTTAACTTGCAAAAATCTGCAGAGCTCAGGAAGTGAGAGAAGGAAAGGAGAGCAGGCCTCTCCTGTTGAACTTCATAGTAGAAAGTGACTTCTTTTTCCATTCAACCCAGTTTTTCCATTCAACCCACTTGCAAGCCTTTCCCCTCACCTCCCTGCCAGCTCACCTCTGCATTGTTTCTGTTCCCCTTTGTCGGCAGAACTAGATCAAATTTCAAAATGCAGAGATAAGCCAGCAGGGAGGGCAGAGGGCTGCCTGTACAGAACCACAATAAACTCAGATTTCAAACATGTGATGAGAGAAGTGGGCTGTCAGGCTACAAGAATAGCTGATCAAGTCACTTTCTCCCATGTGGCCCAGCAACAGAGCCCTGCTTGCCTCCTCTTCCTTCCATCTCCTGAATACTTACTGTTGTGTTCTGAGTAGACTGTCGGGCTCCTGAGCTGTTGAGCTGAGGAGTGTTTTCCCTCCCACCCTTGAGACAGACTAGCTGTCTGGTGAGCTAAGGGTTACTTGACTGGGCCTTGCAGCTTTTGGGAGTTCTTATAAGGCTTTTGTTGCTATGTTGTTTTGAGAAGAAGTTGCCCCTGTGCTGTTACACTGTTTCACTACAATAAACTACTGTTGTTGAAGGATCGCCTCCTGCCTCTCTTTGAATTCAACAACTGGCGACGAAGTTGAGGATGAAGGACCCTGATTTGGAGCCTGCTGGCATTGGCTCCCTACGAACCTGCTAGGGAGTCCTGGGAGAACTTTATGGGGTGTTTCGACTTCTTTATTTTGTCCCATGCTATTCCTAACATCACCGATGATAGAAAGGAAGCTATCTTTCTGAGCAATTGTGGTCCGGAGGTCTATGACTCCGCTCGCATGCTCGTGGAGTCACGGACGCTACTGACCATTTCGTGGGATGACCTGACTGACTTGTTGCTAGCCCATTTTGCCCCGGCACCTTCTAAATTTGTCTAGTGGCATGAATTCTGCCATCATTTGCAGAAGGCAGGGGAATCTTTCAATCAGTTTGTTGCCGGCCTCTGCAAATTGGCGGCCCAGGCCGATTACGCCAATATGGAGGACAGTCTCCTTGAGCAGATCATTTTTGGGATGTGGGACATGCGTCTGTAATGATGACTCCTCGCAAACCCCAATCTCTCATTACAGGTCACCCTCAATGAGGCAAGGGCAGCTGAAACCGCGTCGTCAGCTTTGGATGCCTTGCAGAAGCTGGCGGGGTCGGCAGCGATGGAGAGAGCGGCCGCTGGAGTCAATTACGAGGCTTGCTCGGAGTCCTCAGCAGAGGAGGAAGGAAACCCTGCTGCTGATATTCACCAAACAGCCCGTACTGAAAAAAACCAATGATGGGGCCACCATCTGCATGCCAGCTGCTGGCTCAGAGATGCGGTCTGCAATCACTGTGGGAAGCGCGGTCATATTGCAAAAGTATGCCACGCTGCAGAACCGTGCGCTGCAGAGCTCTCAACCCCGCCATTCCAGCAGCTAGCAGCTAGGAAAAGCCGCAGGTTAAAGGACCAAGCAAGCGGGCAGTGCGGACACCTGCGCTATTGTCATCAACAGCAGTCACCGCACTTCACAACCAAAAATAGAGGTGGCTATGTGTATTGGTGACTGGGAGTGCACCACGGAGATGGACTCGGGATCAGTGATCTCTATCCTGTCCTGGGCCACGTTGAAGGCTGTACTGCCAGCTGTGAGAAAGTCTGACCTAACAGTGCAACGGCTTAAGATTCGCGACTACCAGGGCCAACGAGTTCCCATGCCTGGAACTTTGGACATCCCTATAACATACCGTGCATTCTCAGGATTGCTGCCAGTGACTGTAGTGGGCAACACGCTGCCCAGCCTCCTGAGGTTGGAGTGGTTCGCCCCACTGTGGTTGGGCATTACGGGGGTGCATTCTAAGAC
Organism: Pareas carinatus; assembly: GCA_032468095.1. Classification (NCBI taxonomy): domain Eukaryota; kingdom Metazoa; phylum Chordata; class Lepidosauria; order Squamata; family Pareidae; genus Pareas; species Pareas carinatus. The sequence continues at coordinate 16,661 of JANHFO010149274.1, forward strand.
CCACCATTGGAATGCTACGCTGATTGAAGAGTTTTGTGATATATTTGATCAGCAATTGGGCAAGTATTCGGGGAAGCCTGTGTCCATTAATCTAAACCCTATGGTCACACCAATTAGGCTTAAACCTCGCAGAGTGCCTTTTGCCCTACGTCCAAAATTGGACGCTGCCTTTGATAAATTGATTGCACAGGGCATATTGGTGCCAACTGACCATGCTCAATGGGAGACTCTCATTGTTACTCCTATAAAAAAGGACGGCTCTATTCGAATATGTGCCGATTACAAGTGCATTTTGAATAGAGCCTTACAACAAAATCCGTATCCTGTCCCAGTAATCCAACATTTACTGCATTCATTGGGTGAGAGCAGAGTGTTTGCAACGCTGGATATGGCCCAGGCATATAAGCAAATCCGGGTGGATTCTGCCACAGCGGAAGTACAAACAATCGTGACCCACCGAGGGTTCTTGAATGTGACGCGCCTCCAATTTGGCATCAGCTTGCTCTAGGGATTTTCCAGTCAGTAATGGAGCAATTGCTCCATAAAATCCCTGGAGTTGTGCCATATTTTGTCGACGTGCTTGTCACTGTGAGAGATCAGGAGCAATTAGGAGATCACCTCAGGGCCGTCTTTGAGACGTTTCGTGCAGCTGGGTTAAAGTTGAGGCTTGACAAATGTCAAATTGGAATTCCCACTGTGGAATTTTTAGGGTATAAGGTTGACGGCAAGGGAATTTACCCAACGAAAGACAAGTTAGAGGCTATTAAATCCGCCCCGGCTCCCAAGAACAAAGCAGAACTGCAGTCGTTCTTGGGCTTGCTGAATTTTTATCATGCCTTTCTGAAAGACAAATCTACCATAGCTGACCCATTAAACTGGCTGTTATCGAAGAACACGC
>JANHFO010166201.1:0-17341 GCA_032468095.1 Pareas carinatus
AATAAAACTATTCACTTTTTGTAATCAAACCCCTATCTGTATTCATCAGAACGCAGATTCCACATTTCACAAAATTCCACAAAATTTCTGGAAACTCATCCAAAAGTTTTATTCCTTCTCTAGATACGCTATTCCCTTAGCAATCACTGATTTATTTACAGTACAACCAGGCCTTGCAGCCTTGCAATATGACTAGATCTGCCACAGATCGTAAAAAAAAATCCATTTGAAAAAGAAACAAATCTTATCTAAAAAAAAATCTATCCACTAACAAAAATCTTATTAGGAAAAAAATCAACTAATCTCCTTCATTATACAAGTCCTGTCTCCATTCAAGGTATAAAAAAATACCGCAAAAATCCCTTTTGCCAGTTCCCTCTAGGCTTGTATAAAACAAACAAAACAAAAAATCTTTTTGCACAGCTGGCATCCCTAACCCATCTTAACCGCAATCGGCTTTGTCCCAGCAGTTCAGCAATTCGAACTATTGCATATCCAATTTTCTCAGAATATTCTTCCAAAGCTTCCTTAGCTATTTTCCCAAAGTAATTCCACTAATTCTCAATTCCCTCCTGATGAGAAAAACAAACTTTCCAGAGACCATATTCTCCTAATCTAATCTTCTAGACTCAATAATCCATCCAACATCCCACTCCTAAAAGTCCTCTTAAAAACTAAAAATAAATTTCCACAGAGTCCACATTTGAATATACAAAATGCAAAGACTTAATTCATACTACATTACTTCTAAAAAGAAAATACCACTCATTTCTCCTCCTCCAGCTCACATCTGAGCTAGAAAACGTTTTACAATTCAAATCAGCACTAAATGCTTCCTATTCTCATTGCTTCCTATGACTAATCTTCCAACTGCTTTCACAGAAACCTATTTTTGTCTGCCTAACCATTTATAAGCCACAATATCCCTAAGATAGAAACTGTAAAAAGAAATCCAAAATAAAAAATCCAAAAAATAATCCAAACAATCCGGATTATTCCTCTTGCCACTGTGGATGTAAGAACATCCTTAATATCCAACCTCACTAGGCATACCAGCCATTCCAAGCTTTCCAGCTGGACTAGGTGAATCCATGCTCACCCATAGTACTAGCAGATCCTGGGACTCTAGGGGGTCCCTATACACCCTCTCTTTCTGTTACTTCAGGCCCTCCAGATGGACCCTTTTCACCTTATCCATCTGGATCACCTATATCCATATCACCATAGACTCCACATAGGGATAAAACATTTCTGCATGCAATTCCACATAACTTTCCTTTCTGACACCAATATCATGTTACATATTCCCCATGCCAACATACATCACTCCACTTATAATCTTCCAGCACCTTGAACCTTCAAGCTTTAATTTAAACCTTGCTTACTAGGCACTTCAATATTTAAAAACACATGTCAATTGGAAAACTCATATCCCAATCCTCAGAGTTCACACATAAATTGCCACTCCTGAATTTCAAAATTTGTCTCACTGGAAAACATTTAAATACATATAATGTTCACATTTCCAGCCTGTAGGGACTAGTCCCACCTTTTTCTCTACCAAAAAAAATAAAGAAGTAAAACATACGAGCCTGCTTCCAAGTTCCCAAGCTGAGTGGAAACAGATGTTTCACACAAATCACATAGACACCAAGAAAAAGTTCTACAGTGTGCGGGGGACTTCCGCACTCCCCCTTCACAAGCTAAGCTTCTGGTACAGACACACACAGATACAGCTAAATAAAATCCTTCACAGATCTGTACTAATTTTCCACCCGATCAGGCTTTTCGTGCAATCAAACATCGCACAATTGGTTGCAACCTTAAAATTCCATTTCTCTCTCTTAGCACACAGCTTTTACAAAGAGATATCGGATGACTTTAGGGTATATATCTGTTTCAATAATACCCCCACAGAATATCCTAATATCTTGCATTTCCCCAAGACTTAAACAACTCCCTTCTTGAAGTACATTCAACTCAGTAACCACACAGTCTCGCCTTATGACCCCGGCAGACACACACATTTGGAGACATTACTCCAGACCACATCACCATCAACTTCAAAGAGTCACACCCCATGAGAATATTCATACTCACCGGACACTGACACTTGCTTGGGCTCCAGCTGGTACCTTAACAGTTCCATTGTTCACATCAGTTCCCAGGTTTTAGTCTGAAGAGCAGAGTTTCCCAAAACACTGTGGTTTGATCTACCGGGCACAGAAATCCATGCAGCGTGCTTTTACCGGTCTTAATCTCAGTGTAAGGGAAACATGTCTTTGATGTTCCTGGTCAGGGAACCAATTTGTGAGATTTGGAATTTAACCCACATAATCGTGAAAGAACTGATACGAACAATTTTCATAAGAACTGCCAATTTTATTCATGTATACATGGGCTCCTTGCCAACCAAACAAAACATTAGGAGGCCAAGGAAGCATCCTCCATACCTTTGCTCGCATTTTTATCACAGTTGCACAAATAAGCCAGCCCACTTGGTCCAGCACTCCTGCTGATGTCACAGTCAGGCCACCTTCTTCTATACGGCTCACTTTGGCAGTTACCAGAGGTCCGGATGTTTTCCACATGCAACATTCTTGGCTTTCCCAATGATATTCTCATTTCTCGGAAAGACATCTGCTAATAATTTCTTCTCCTAACCGCCCCCAGAACTTGGACATTCTCGGACATTCCTCAGGACAAACATAACAATTCATTGTTTTGGCACATAATTACTGTCTAGTTACATTGGCCAACATTCATGGGATACAATCTATGCCAGTTTCAATGTCATACAGAAGTCAAACATGGAGTTTCTTATGTCAAGTCTAGTAATGTAATCATTCAGGAATAAACTAGTTAAATGCATTTCTCACAATAGTGCACCAGAAATTCTCCTGAACTTTTGATGGGTCAATGTTCTGGATATATTGTCGGATCAAATCCCCTGAGCTTTCTTCACAAGCGTATAGTTTAGAATAATAGTTTTTGGCTATGTTTTTCAGGTCTTCTTGGTCATATTCTCTTCTTCCCTCTTTTATCTTTGAGACAGGTTATTTTCCTCTGTTTGCTTTGTTGTTTTAATTTGTAGGTGAGCCATCTCTCTGTCTTATTTGCATTTTCAAAAAAGTTTTGTTTGGCTTTCTTTATCTACAGGGCTATCTTCTCAGATTCTATTAGTTTAAGTTTGTGTTTGGCCAGATCAATTTGGGTCTTTATTTTCCCCCCCCATTCATCACTAGCTTGTGTTCTAGTGTCTTTAACTCCAATTGTAGTTGTCTGATTTTTTGTGTTTTTTCTTTACCCTTTTTCGCAGTGTAACTTATTGAAATGCCTCTGAATACTGTCTTTACAGCGTTCCAAACATTTTGTATTGAACTGTCATTGTCTAAATTTTTCCTAAAGAAGTGTGTTAACACTTTTTCGGTTTGTTAAATAAATTTTGGGTCTTTAAGAATTGTCTGGTCCATAATCCATCTTCTATCTGATATGTTATTTTTCCAACACAAAATAAGAGGGTTGTGGTCTGCCCATGTTCCTTCCTCAATTTTGACATGTTGTGTGTTTAATTCCAGTTGAGGGATTGCCCATACCATATCCAGCCTTGACTATGATCTGTGAAAGTCTGAGTAGAATGTGTATTGTTTTTTCTCTGGCTATTGTTTCCTCCAAATATCTACCAGTTTCAGTTCTTCAACTAGTTTCCAGAAAGCTTTGGGTGCTTCCCTTCTCCCATTTTTTTTAATGCTTCTGCACTTTGGAAGTCCAGGTTTTTGTCACAAATAATGTTAAAATTGTCAATTATGCATATGTTCTGGAGCTGAAGATCTGCTATCACTTTATGTAATTTTTTTAAAGAATGACTCTTGATTTTGGTTAGGAGTGTAGATCACTACCAGGAGGAGTTTTTTTTTAAAAATGCTCATATGTATCATTAATAAGCTTCCCTCTTTGTCATTATATACCAGTTCAGATTTTATCCCCTTTTTTATATAGACAGCAATACCTCCTTTTTTGGTAGTTCGATTGGATGAATGATGTAGCATGCCCAGTTTTGAATTTTCCAGAAATTATTTATTTATTTATTTATTATTTAGACTTATATACCACTTAACAATGCTTTGCAGCCCTCTCTAAGCAGCTACTGATCTGGTCTGGTGACTCGAAATATGGATTTCTCTAATTTAGTAAAAAAAAATTCCTTTTTCCAGGGTGGTTCAGTTCATTTATGTTCACGGAGAAAATACCATTAGTCCTATCCATCATGCTTTCCTTTCTTTGCCTTTGCTGCCCTCATCACTTTTAGTATACCAATCTCCTCTGCTCTTTCTGTTTCAGTTTCTCTTACTTTGTTTGTCAGATCTTCACTCTCTTCTCTGTCCCTTTTTTTCCTCCTCTTTGTTTCTCCTTTTTGTTTGTTCTTGTTCACATTGGGGTTCTCTCAACAGGGTTGTGTATTTTCTCTCAAAGTTTCTTACTTTCCAAATCGAGTCTAGGTGGAACCGCATTCCATTCCAGCTGAATTGTATGCCCTCGGGGATTAACCACCTGAACCATATGCCTCTCTTATTTAGGATTGCTGTTAGCGAAGTGTACTGCTTCCTCATTTCACGAGTCCTTCTTGGGATTTGAAGTAGCACCTCTATCCTATCATCATTGTCATGCAGAGGTTGTTCTCTCACCTTGTTCAGAACCACATCCCAGACCGTCTTTTTGGTAAAGTGCACATGCACTTTAGGTCATTTGTTTTTCCTCACAAAGCTAGTATTGAGGCAGTATATTTCGTCTATCTCACTCCTCATTGTTGTCAGAGGTACCTCAAGTGTCTGGGCTAAGAGGTCAGTCATCTTGTTTTCTATGTCTTCATCTGAGATTTCTCTTATGTTTTGAAAATGAAGAAAATGGTTGGCAGACTGCATTTGGAAAACGCTTGCCTCTCCCTCCAGCTCTGTATTGCGTTCTAGTATTCTAGCGTTCTGCTCCTCCATCTCTCTTATCTGCTTTTCTTTGTCTTCCATCCCTTGTTCGAAATTCTTGGATTCTGCGCTCATTACTTAATTTTTTTTGCTGATTTCTTTCATTTTGTAATTTAATTCCTGCCAGCTGCTCTGTGGCCATTTCCATATTTAGGTTGACCTTATCTATTTTAGCGTTCATTTCTTTCTGTCTAGTATCACTCCTCTGCATTAGCTCAGTTGGTTTATTGAGATTTCTGGTTTCTTTTCTCTGCTTTGTTGTCTACCTGTGTTGGTATGTCTTGTAGGGTCAAAGTACTTGTGGCTACCATTTCTTTCTTCCCTGATTGCATCATTCTTCTTCTCTCTTCCTTTAGGACTAATTTCCTTTTTAATCCCCTGTGTTTAGTTTATAAGGTCACACTTTCCCCTCCCTCCACAAGGGGGTGCTGTTTTTCCTTTTAATCCACACTCCTACTGATTCTCTGCTTTAGGTAGCTTGAACCTATCTTTATCTTTTCTCCTTCCCCCCCCCCAAAAAGGGAAGTTTTGCCACTTAGGTAAGTTTATATTTAAATTTTGTTTTATGGCTTTTCAGGTTTGGGGCTTCTTTCCTTTTTCCTCTCTGTGCCCTTAAGGTTCCCAGTATGGCTTCCACTTCTTGGGCTTCTCTTAAGTTATGTTTAACTTTGTGCAACATTTCACTTGAGGTTTCACTCCCCTCTGTGTTCTTTTATTTTTTTTATTTTTCTTTCCCTTTCTCTTTTTTGCCCTTTGTTTGTTATCGCCGCTTTTCACTGATTCCTGGGCATCAAAGTCCACTTTAAAAGAAAATCAAGACTCTCATCTCGTTTGTCTACCAAATGTAATTTTAAAGTCGCTTACCAACGTCTGCCCAGAAAATCATCTTTTCAAGTCTCTTCTTATTGCAGCCGCCTTCAGCTAATGGCTGCCCGCATGAGCCTGCCTTTGCACCCTCCTGTTTAGAAAAACCCAGTTTGCTTGAGTAAACTTGTAGCACTTTCGATGACCGGAACCGGAACCTCCTGAGGCAGTGTGAAATCAATCTATGTGTGTCAGAGTGTATGATCTTGACCAATAAGCACTGTGTATAACTAAGGTGTATAACTAAAGCTGATATGAAGGAGAGGAGGGTGAAGTGCAAAGCTTTGTGTATGTGTTTTTAGGAATGGGCTCTAAGATTACTAAACCGGTAAATATTTTTAAAGAGAAGTAGGAAGTGGGCATTCCTCCAATACAGAAGATCTTGACCAGTGGCTTCATATAGATGTTGAACAGAAGGGGCAAGAGGACTGACCCTTGCGGCACCCCACATAACAGGGGCCTTGGAGTCAACCTCTGTCCCCCTGCCATCACTGTCTGCAGCCGATCAGAGAGGTAGGAGGAGAACCACCACAGAACAGTGCCCCTCACTCCCAACCCCTACAACCGGTGCAGCATGATACCATGGTTGATGGTATCAACACCTGCTGAAAGATCTAGCAAGACCAGGATAGAGCCCTATTCCGAGCCCTCCAGAGATCATCAACCAACGTGACCAATGCCGTTTCCATGCTGTACCCAGGTCTGAAGCCAGACTGGCGCGGGTCTAGATAGATATTTTCCTCCAGGTACCGGGGAAGCTGATACACCACCACACTCTCACCAACCTTCACCAAAAAGGGAAGTTTGGAGACCGAATGATAATTGGCAAAAACTGCCAGGTCCAAGGAGGGCTTCTTGAGAAGGGGTCTCACCACCGCCTCTTTCAAGGCGGCAGGCAAGAACCTCTCACTCAAAGAAGCCTCAACTACTCCCTGGAGCCAGCCTTGTGTAAGCTCCCGGGAGGCCAGTACCAACCAGGAGGGACACAGGTCCAATACACATGTGGCAGCATTTAACCATCCCAGCAACTTGTCTATATCCTGGAGAGTCATAGGTTCAAACTTGTTGTCCCATCTGGATCATGCCAAACGTAGTCCAAACCTCTCCCGATCTGGTCGATTTTATCGTGCAGATAACTCACAAAATCCTCAACAGAGCCCTCCAAGGGGTCTTCCAGATGTAAAAGGGAGCGGGTCACCCTAAAGAGGGAAGCTGGGCAGTTATCTGCTGATGCAATCAAGAAGACGAAGGAGTTACTCTTCGCCTCCCTGATAGCCCCCAGGTAGATCTTAATGTGAGATTTAACCAGGGTTCGATCAGATTCAGAGTGGCTGGCCCTCCAAGTGCTCTCTAGGCATATTTTCCAGTGTTTCGTCTCCCTCAGCTCCTCAGAAAACCAAGGAGCCAGGATAATTTGGCGTTGGGTCAGAGGGCACGACCCGATCCAAGGCGTTGGGTCAGAGGGCATGACCTGATCCAGGTGGCCACCAGCTACTCGGTCGAGCCGTGGGACAGAGACTCAGGAAATGGCCCAAGCTCCTTCTGGAACTGATCAGGGTCCATCAGGCGCCTGGTGTGGAACCATTTCACTGGTTCTGCCTCCCTGCGGCTGGGTGCAGCAGACAGAAGGTCGAGCCAAAGGAGAGAATGGTCTGACCATGACAAGGGTTCTATAATCACATCCCCTAATACCAGGCCATCCAACCACTGGTTAGAGATAAAAATCAAGTCCAGCGTGCATCCCCCTGTATGTGTAGAGCCATGAATTACCTGGGTCAGGTCCATGGCCGTCATGGAAGCCATGAACTCCCGAGTCTCTTCTGATGTCTCTCCCGCAAATGGCAGGTTGAAATCTCCCATGACTATCAGTCTGGGAGGCTCAACCGCCATCTCGGTGATGACATTGAGCAGCTCAGGCAGGGCTGCCGCCACATGGCAGGGAGCCAGGTACGCGATCAGCAAGCCCATCTCCCCCCCAGGCCCCACTTCATAAAGAGGAACTCACAGCCAGCTATCTGAGGCACAGTGGTCTCCCTTGGCACAAGACCTTCCTTAATAAGTGCCGCCATCCCCCCACCCCTTCCCTCGACCCACGGTTGATGGAATGCACGGAGGCCTGGCGGGCACATCTCCACAAGGGGGACACCTCCCCTCATGGCCCAGCCAGGTGTCCATAACCCCCACTAGGTCTGCTCCCCCCCCTCAACCAAGTCAGAAATGAGGGGGGCTTTTGTTTACCACAGACCTGGCATTGCATGACATCAACCGTAGGCCAGGGTCCTGAGAGTCCATACCGCCTGGGTTCCCGGATAAGCTTAGGGCATCGGCGTGAGTCACTGCTTGCAAATAGCAGGGATGCACGCCTTTCACTGAATTCAGCCCCCTGCTCACACCATAATTACCCCTCCCACCGATAACATCAATCCTATAGATCCTCCCAAGTGGAACTACCGCCCCCTGGACCATCCCTGGGTCCCTCAATACCTGCTTCTCCAGACCAGGCCCCCTTCCCATAAAACCCAATTTCCCATATTTCCCCTCAACCTTCACTAACCCCCGTAAAAATTTGGTTTAAAACCCCCTAAACCTGCCCTTGGCCACAGACCATCTCTTGGAGTTCCAACACCTGTCATCAAGATAGGCCCTCGATAGAGTAGAGGGCCATTGCTATGAGAGGGGGGAATCCTACACTGCCCAGAGCTGAGCTGCGATATATAGGAGTTAAAACGGGGTGTAAGGGAGGAAGACAGGGGCACAGGGAAGCTCCCCACGGGATTACAAAAACCAGGTGGAGAAGATGAAAAGGGACAGATGACCAAGTCCCAAAATCCAAAGTCCAGAGTCCAGAGGCCTTTACAGTTGGAACCGGTTATTCTCCAATTCCTTCCCTCCAACTCCTTCCCTGGGGGGGGGAGGCCCCATGAGCTGGAAGCACAGGTACAACCCCGGGCCCCGTCAAGCCAATCCACAGCAGAATAGTCCAGTCGCAGGCTGGACTGGGCTCCGCATTGGCTCCAGCCATGCTTGTCGGCCCCCGGCAGCCACTGCCACCAATGACTTCACCATCACCTCTCCAAACATGAGAAGGAAAGCCCAGCCACCATCCACCGGCCCTGCCAGCCCAGTAAAGCCCCCAGATTTGGCGGCGGTATCAGCCCCACTCGTCCCAGCTGCTGGGCCTCTAACCAGGCCTCCAGCAGTGGCCGCAACCGCCGCCATCGCTGACTCCACCGCTATCGCCCCCACCAAGAGGGAAAGAGCCCCATCAATGAAGGAGAGACCAATCACCATTCACCTGGCCCAGTGAGGGAGGGAGGGGCCCAGCCGCTGACCACAATGCCGAGGCCGAAGCCCCCAGTGACCTCCAACCATCCAGTAAGCAGAAGCTCAAAAAGTATCCGATGGGAAGGAATTCAAAGCACCCGATCACAAAGTCATAATGAAGCCAGTCTCCTAGCCATCTTGCAAGCTCTGCCATCCTCCGCTGGCCGTTGCGATCCCAACAGTGCACAAAACACACTCAAAAAAGCCTCGAAAAGGCCTCCGGAACCCCTCTAAAGGGAGGGGGGATTCCCCTGAATGGTCCTGTGGCTAGGACTGCCAGAAACCAGCCCCTACACCCCGGGGCCCCATTTCAAGTACCTTCAGCCCCACACGCTCCTACCCGCGCTCCTCCTTAGCGGCCATCTTACTTTCTGCTGTTAGTGCAGTTAATGTCTTATTTTGTCTTATTTTGATGTCTTATTTTGTTACTTTTATACATGTAATCTTTTCTTTTCTTTTTTTCTTTTGCCTTTTCTGCTCTTTCTTTTGGAAAAACAATAAAAAGATTGACAAAAAAAGTGAGTTGCTCTGAGCAGAGATCATGGAAAGAGAGGCCAAATTTCCCCCTACAATTCCAAATAGATACAGGCGGCCTAGAAGCCATTGCTAGGCCACAGTCTGTAGCTCAAGTGAGACGAAACCTGGGAAGAGTTGATCCATTAAACGTAGTAGGGGTCCAATGCTTGGCAAGACCCCACTTTCCTTCTCAGGATTGCTGCCACGTGGACAGAGGGCCTTGCAAGGAGCTCAAGACTATTTTGCATGGATTCCAGTGCCTCCTTCCCTCCCCCCGTCTACACCACAGCAAATAAGGCAGCCATAGGTGGGGCAGCATATTCCTTTCTATCTGGGGGAGGCTCCAGCCAGGGCCGCCCCCCCCCACCTCCAGAGCAAATTGGACAGCCAGAAGTGGGGCCACATATTCCTTTCTACCCAGGAATGGCTCCATCCTGGAGACTGGTGGCCATACCTCCATGGGCTGGAGCTCTGATGTTTGGGACCCCTGTGCTGCCATCTTTCAAGGTAGATTTTGATGGTGATTCAGAGCAGCTGTGATACTTCTTGCACGAAGCAGGAATGTATCTGGAACAATATGGAGCATGGTTCCCTAGTAAGCAAATGCAAATCAATGCAATTTCTGCATGCCTCAAGGGGAATGCCAGGAGCTTGTTTGTTGGGCTGTGTGACTGGACCACTCCTGAATTACTAACTTTGGATGCCTTCATGCAAGCCCTACACCTTAGGTTTGAGGATCCCATGAGAGCAATGAGAGCCGAGATTAAACTTCGCTCACTAAAACAAGGAAAGAGGAATATATCCAAAAATTTCAAGAACTGGCCTCCCATGTGGAAGACTGGTCTGAATGTATACTAATGGATCAATTCCAATCTGGAATAAAGTGAACTATTATGAACACTGCAAGATTGGTTTCAGTCAGTGTCAGAGATCGAGCTATAACTTCTAAAGTACAGAGACCTCAAACCCAAATTAGAAAAATATTCCAGGAAGCTGCCTGAGTGCCGCACAGCCTCTACTGTGTTTCATCAAGATAGAGGGTTCCGCAACATAGATTGCATTCGAGGAATTTCAGGCAACTTCATTGTTTCCAACGTGGAAGCCATGGTCATTTTGACACAGAATCTTTCAGACCCTGCATTCAATCGCCAGCACCTCGACGCTCCCCCGCAAAGGGGGAAAAACCACCTGTTAATAGAAAGTCGGAGAGGTCCAAAGTAGCTTGACAATTGGCAGAAACTCCATCATGCTCAGAGGAAAAGATGCCGCCATCTTCCGCAAAAACAGGTGTGACCCTCTACGAGAGCGATAGCAAGGGTGATGATGATCCGATGGCGAGTGGTCCTATGCCCCCAATTTATGCTACAGTTGACATTATGGTCTCTTCCTCAGGGAGGAAGGGGCAAGTGTGGGCCCTATTGGATCCCGGAAGTACCCTTTGCTGCATTAACTTTGAGATCATTCAAACTCTGGAGCTCCGCCTCCAGACCCTTAAGATACGCACTCCTTTTGAACAGATTAGGGTTATATGGGTTGTGATCCATTTAAGAACCCTACAGGTTGGTTTACTGAATGGCTGACCAGCTGAACCAAGCTGAGCCACACCTATCGCAATTAGACCAGAACCTAGAGTATATAATCAGCAGACTTAAACTCACTCTCTCTCGCTTTGTGACTCTTGCTTTGTGATTGACGTCTCTGCTTTGGTCCCTGTATTGCTGTTTATTGCTTGCCAACTTTGTTGGTGAAGATACTGCAAAAACAACTTGCTAACTGGGTTAGTAGAAGGATCGCTTGACTGTGTTTTAATAACTGGACTGTTGACTTTGAGATTGGACTGTGTTTGACTATTCTGGGTATAAAGGCTTTTTATACTTAACTGTAGTCTGTGCCTATGTAATACTGGCTTACACTGCTACTTTTTGGTACAGGCGTTTTCGTTCTGCACACCATCTTTACAACCAAGGAACCTGCTTGTGGCCAACATTGGTTATAAGCCAGGGGTGCCTGATACTGGTTATGGGCCCAGGTGGTCCCTGTTACTAAGGAAGTAAGCATGAGCCAAGTCACACAACAGATTTATATTAAAGTAGAATAGTCACAGAAGAGATGGCACAAGACAACAGTATGTCAAGCCTAGCCATGATAACTCAGTTGGATGAGATAGCTAATTCACCGAATGTGGCTGATTTAGATGTCACAGTAGCTGCTGACCGGAAGAAGCTAGAGAACTTCACCAGAGACAATGAAAAAGCCCTTTGCACTATTGGGCTAACTCTGGGTGACTCTCAGTTGGTCCATGTGCATGGTGTTGATTCTGCTGCCAAATGCTGGGAAAACCTGAAGAAGCTCTATGTTAGGGACAGTGTTGGTTCCCAAATAGACTTAACAAGGAATCTGTTTTGTGCGTGTCTGCTAAAGGGGGGTGATATGCTGGCTCATTTGGAAGAAATGAAAACAACTTTGCTACAACTTAGCAACCAGGAGTTGGTTTTCTCCAAGCAGCATCAAGCCTACATCATCCTATCTTCGCTGGATGACTCCTATGATGACTTTGTTACTTCGTTGGAGATGTTGGCCAAGGAAGAAACGACCCTGGCTGGTGTAACAGGAAGGTTAATTGAAGAGTCGAAGCGGCGCGAGAACAGACAACAATTAAGACACACTCATCTGGCTTGGCTGTTGAAAAGCCTGTAATTAACTTTGTTAAGAAATGCTTTGCATGTGGGGCTATGACTGGCTTGAGGGCAAATGGGACTCTGTGGGGTTTGAGTCTGATTGGGACTACCTTGGGGTCTAGGCTAAAGTGGATGGGGGTCTCCTTGTACCTGACCAGGTCCGGCCCGAAGATGTCCTGGAATTCCCAGATTAGCTCATCCAGGTCTCCGATTTGCAGTCTGTGGACTGCCTTGAGTCCCGCCACGCTGAGGCCCAGGGCGCTGAATCAGTTGAGCCCCAGTATGTCTGGAAGTCCTTTGTTGACGACTAACATCTTCAGGGTTCGAACTGGTTGTAGCTGACTGATAGCTGTATTTGGCCGAAAACTTTTATTCTGTTGCCCTGGTAGTCTGTAACGAGCGGTTGTGGGGGTCAGGTGGTGCCGCTGTATGGTTGGGAGTGCAGTTAGTAGGCTTTTCCATGATAGAATGGTTACCGATGATCCGGAGTCCACTTCCATGGTTATGTGTCTTCCTGCTAAGTTGTCAGTCGTGTTCAGCTTGTCTCCTGCTGGTGCGGTCGCGGATGCTATCCGGATTTGATAGGTTTTTGGTCGTTGTGCTGAAGGTCTGGCTCTGCTGCTTCTGGCTGATGGCGGTCTGCACTGGTAGCTTCTGGGGTCTGATCTGTCCCATGCTGGTTGGTTTGTTGGCCACTCTGGGGATTCCCATGATTGGCAAGTGGCTGGTTGTGCCTGTGGTGGTTTGGTTGCTTGGCTGTCGGCTCTGCAGACTTTCTCTATGTGTCCTTTTTTTCTGCATTTGTGGCATCGGGCATCCCAGAATCTGCATTGCGTTCTGTAATGTGGGCCACCGCAGCCTGTGCAACTCATTCCACTCTGGCTCTTCTGGTTGTTTGTCCTGTAGACTTCCCAGTCGCCGCCATCTTGGTTCCCCTCATCGTCCTTGCCATAAGATGTGAGATAGACTGGTTGCGTTTGGCTTTGCTAGTTCTGGGTGGGGGGTGTAGTAGGGTGGATCTTGCGTCTGACAAGTTTTTTGCTGATCGCCCAACTTTATTGCTTGATCTAATGTCAGGTCATCATCTAGGGCTAGGAGGTGTCTCTGGAGGTTCTTATCACGTAGGCCGAAGAGAAACTGCTCAAGGATACCGCTTTCTAGGTCTGTGTACTTGCGGTGTGCAGCTGCTCTTCGGAGTGCTGCCACGAAGTTGATGATAGATTCTCCCTCCTGCTGAATCCTTTTTTTGAGTCTGAACCTTTGTATGTACTTAGACAATTGTGGCTCGAAGTGTGCCCTTGGCCATGAGCTCGTCCCATTGCATTGAATGGATTGGGTTTGGTGCAGTGAGAGCCTTTGCTACCTCAAGCACTTCTGCTCTTCTTGTTAGATCGGACAGGTCCAGCATGTGATTTGCCAGCATGAAGCAATGAAATCTTTCCATGTAGAGCTCCCATGTCTCATTCTTGGAGTTGAATGGTGCCGACGCGTGGTAGATGGATGCCATCTTGTCATTCTCTGTAGACATGGTGTTTTAAATTTGCTGCTTCTTTTTCTCTGCTATCGGCTGATTGTGTCTGTTTGTTGCTCTCAGCGCTCACTTGGTTTGGGCTGCTGAGTGATGGCTGCTCGGTTTCTTTCTCTGCAGTGGTGATCGGTGTTGCCTGTTGATAGATCAGAGTGTCAGCAGAAGATCGGTTCGTTCTTCTGTTGGTCCTGTTGGCCTGGAACTCTGTTCGCCCACCTCGTCACCAGTGAAAAGAGGTGCTGGGTCGTAGAAATAAACAGGTTTGTGACAACAGCTCTTTATTGTACAGGTAAAGAGTTCAACACAATACAACTAGCTGGCCGACTGGCATTGTTCCTTATATCTTTTGAGAACAATGCCAGCCAATCAGCTTTCTGTGTTTTCCCGCCGTTGAGGGATGGGGTGGAGTTGGCTGCAGCCGACCAGAGTAGAAACTTCCACTCTGACTCCACAACATAAAGATGTTACTATATTAAAGAAATATTGTGATGCAGACTTAGAAACACTATTTATAAACTGCAAATTTGCCTCTTTTATGCTAGTTGCAACATACATTCCTCCTAAAGCCTGTATAAATAATGCATTACAAAACCTAACTGACCAGATTTCATCAGCTGAAGAAAAATACCCTGAATAATATTAGGTGACTTTAAGAATGCCAACTTAAGGTAAAAACTTCCAAAATTCTTCCAACATGTTAACTGCCTTACTAGAGGTAAAAACATTTTGAACCAATGCTATACAATGTTACGAAATGCCTATAGATCTTTACCTTGAGCAACTGTTGGTAACTGATCACTATATGTTTCATCTTGTACTTATTTATAGACAAAGATTTTAAACTATAAAACCAACTATTAAATCAGTGAAATCTTGAACTGAAGAGGCAAAGGCAAAGATAAACAATTAATTAAACAATCACGCCATGCCAAAAAAGACGATAGAATTCTGTACAATCAAACCAGAAATGTATTAAGAGATACCAGAGCAGGAAAAAGAAGCTACTCTGGAAATCTAAGCAATCAGCTCTCAAAGAATAAACCAGCAAATATGTGGAAAACTCTTAAAAATATCACTGATTACAGCAAACCTACATGCTGAAGGGAACCAAAAACTAGCAGATGATCTAAATATATTTTACTGCAGGTTTGAAATAAAAGAACTGTCAACTATCACCACCACCTTCACCCCAAAAACACCAACAGCAACCAAGTTTCCCCCTACAAGCTCCAATCTTTTGAGCAAACCTCCTCTGGTAATCACAGAAAAGGCTGTGTGAGATATATTTCATAGACAAAAACCTGGAAAAGCACCAGAACAAGACAAATTAACCCCTGCCTTCATAAAAACTGGATGCTGATACAGGGCATTGCAAACCAAAACAACTAGACCCAAGGACAGTTTCTTCCCCCATCCCCTCAACCTGCTAAACAATTAACTTCACAACACTGTTAAAATACCTAATAGAAATGTATCATTATTACCCTTCTCATCTTTCCTATTACTTACTTACTATTCTCTTATTTGTATGACTATAACTGTTGCTTACATCTAAAAATATATAATAGTTGTATCCTTTAGTATTCCAGTTGGACTTGTAGAGTGATTCTAAGTATTCTAAGACTGTTCAATATAGACTGTCCCAAACCTAGAAAAAATCATATGGCATGATGAATGTTTTGTGACATGTTTACCACAAATGTTTTGATATGTGACATAATGAAATGCTTTGTGACATGACTGTACTTCATAACATGATGTCATGATGAATATACTTTATAAATGCACCTAATACGTGCATGACATGTACTTTATGATAATGAATGTATAATAGGATTGTAACCATTGTTTGTCAATTGTATCCTGTATGTAAGTATTGAGCATTTACACTGGTGAAAAATTCCTTGGCCAATAAATAAATTCTATTCTATTCTAATTCTATTCTAAACAGTCATTAAGCAAGAACCATCTGCACTGGGTTCCATTTCCAAAGTTCAAAAAAGACAGTGACAAACTGAAGCAAGTTCAGAGAAGACTATCAAGAAACTAAACCTATGAGTAATAGATAAAATGTTGTTTAATTAACAGAAAAATAATTATGTGGAGGTAAATAGTTTAAAGAGATGTCATATAGAAGAGAAAGTGGACTAATTTAATATTGCACCAAAAGGTAAGACCAGAATCAATCAGTTAACATTTTAAGAAAATTTCCTGACTCTACTAGCTACCAGTGAGCAGAAAGGTTGCCATATAAAGTGGCAAGTTTTGCTTCACTGGAGATTTTCAGACAACAGCTGGATGAGATATTTTGGTGGATACTAACAGAGTGAGGGAGACAGGCAACCCACACTTACTGACCATTCATTCAGTGACTGTTCAAAATTTTGATGGCGCTGAAAAAAGAGATTTATAACTGATGCCTGAAGTTATGGCCATTGTCCCTGCGGCTATGTAATTTCTGGACTCCTGACAACCCAATCACATTTATAATCAGTTGCCAAGCACCCTTAAATACTGTGTTCACCATTTCAAATTTTTCCTACTAGCTTTCAGAGAAAGATAATGGAATATTTGGCAGGGAAAGTTACAAGCTGGTGCCACTTGCTGACAGGACTCCCTTTGATTTCTGGGGGATGGCTGAAAAGGTTCCATTGAGACCCATTTTGGAACAGACCTTTTTGAACCAGCCTTTACGAGCGGAAGGGATGCCTTCCAAATTGATTTCATTCTGTACTGGGCAAAGTCTCTCCACCATGCAGCCCTGTCTTTCTCAGAGATGCAGACTGAAAAAGTCCATGGCAAAAGCCAAGGGAATTTTGCCATAAGGCAATTGCAGCATGGAATGCCTGGAGCCAGACTGGCACCACTGACTACAAGCACCCTGTGTCAAAATTTCATATGGCACACAGACTTTTTGAGCCAATGTCTTTGAGAGCCTGATAGATTGATTTTGCCCTACATTGGGTGAAAACAATTTGGTCATATGTACCCATTCTGTAAAGAGAGGAGGGGAACCGCAGTACTGGGCTGGAAAAAAGGTTGGAATCATGAAAGTTCGAGCAATTTTTCTCCAGTCCAGTGCTGCAGTTCACTTCTTCACTGTCTGCCTGCCTACCTTTGCCAGGCAACTTTTTTACTCTATCTGCTTAATGACCCACATAGTTGCTTAACAATCGCAATGAGGAGTACTGACAATGTGATTATTGAGTGAGACAGTGATATAGGTATCTTATTAACAACTGTAATGACTCACATTCAAATTTCCAGGCTTGATTGAGATGGCAAATCAAGGATAACCTGCAAACTTTTATAGTAATGTCCAACTTCTGGTGAAGTGGGGCCCTGGGAGGCAGTGGGGCATGCTGCTCGGGTACTTGGCTCCCTGCCACGTGACAGCAGCCCTACCTGAGCTGCTTGATGTCATCGCCGAGGTGGCGGCTGAGACCCCCAGA
>JANHFO010170359.1:0-17294 GCA_032468095.1 Pareas carinatus
TCTTCTTTTTCATGTTTGGACAAATGACACAACAATGAGCCTGAAAATATCAAGAGACTATGAGCAACTCAGTAAGAAAGTTAAGGAGTTAGGAGCACGGGTTTTCATCTGTACTTCCAACAAAAGATGAGGAAATAAGGAAACAAGGGATTTTAGAAATAAACCTCTGGTTTAAGGGATGATGTCACTAAGAGAACATGAAGGGCTTCTGGCAAGGGATGGTCTGCACCTCACAAGAACCAGGAAGAATATATTTGGAAAATTTGGAATGGATTTGGACAATGACTGGTTCAGCTTATATGAAGGGTTTAAAACTAAAACTGAGAGGGGAGGGTGACCAATGTTTAGGACCTAATCCCAAGCCAATGAATCAAGCAAGGAGGTAGGGAGTAATGGGAAGGAAGAAAAAGATATAAAGCAGGAGATGCAGGAAGCATACCCTGGGTCAGCCATAAAAACAGGGTGGACAATAAGGATAGCCAGGGATGAATATACATCAGAACAGTTACTGTATATATTCTAGGTGTTACCACCTAGTTTGAAAGAGATTAAT
Organism: Pareas carinatus; assembly: GCA_032468095.1. Lineage (NCBI taxonomy): Eukaryota > Metazoa > Chordata > Lepidosauria > Squamata > Pareidae > Pareas > Pareas carinatus. The sequence continues at coordinate 554 of JANHFO010170359.1, forward strand.
TCTTTTACAGAAACTCTGGCTTGCAAAGGTGGCAAAATCTTTAGAAGCTACCTGTACTATATGCGTACTTTTCCCAAGATTCAGCCTGTTTCTATCCTTATTTTTCTCAATATTCAACAGAAAAGGATGGTAAAGTGTGTGATAATTAATCATTTGCCAATGATTTGGTTGTAATAGTTAAGAATCTCTTGGAAGGAATAAATACAGGCCCTTTCCCTCCAGATAGTGTCCCCACAGCTTCACACACACAAACACACACACAGAGAGAGAGGCTTAACTTGTTTTTTCTAGCCCTATCAGGTTTTCACAGGCCTTAAGTCTGATTTCCATTCCATCAACCCTACAGCTTCCTTCTCACTTACCTTTTCAAGAGCTCCAGGGCCTTTGGCAGTGCTGGAATCGATTGCTTCATTATATCGCCACTGGCTCTCGAGGGGACCGGGCTGGAACCCTTAGAGAGCATGTCCCTGGGTAGCCGATAGGGGAGGTCGTACCTAGTATGACCTTTATGTTGTATAAAGGTTGTGCCGGCAGACTGAAGGGAAATAAAATACCTCCTGCGGACCAACAAGCTTGGTGAGCGGCAACTGGTTCATCAGTATTGACTGAAGTTGGAGACCACATTGATTAGAATGACTTCAGAAGAACAGGACATGATCTGGTAGCAACCACCTGATTAGCATGTGCACAGAGGTGTAGAAAGCAAAGGGAAGACTACTACGCTATATATTTCCCAGGAAAATCATGTTAATGGTGGCAAAATCAAATGTCGGCCTGGAGTACAGGCACCCCTTAAATGAGGCAGGGGGCACCTCCTCCACTGCTAAATCAGCTGTTCAACTGGTGCTGACTGCTCATCCTCCAAGGACACACCAGGAGCTGGCTTCCCGTTATCATCAGACTCAGAATCCAAAGCATTCTCTTATAGGCAACCATAATATCAACAGCCATTTGTCTTGATTGAATTGAGTCAGAGATGGTTCTTCCTCATCCAGGGCTTCACAGACTCTGGGAAATAATTTTGACAGCTTCATTTGGCTAACCTGGGATCAAGAGGTATAACTCAGAAGCATCAGCATACTAATGGTACCAAACTCCAAAATCACTTCATTTAGCAGTTTTGTTTAAATATTGAATGGAAGGGGAGAGAATGTTGAGACCTGTGTCACCTCACAAAGGACTACCACTTGCACAAATGTAGTTTCACCCACTCACACGTGTACCTACCACACATACATGCATGGCCCAGTTTCGAATAGACCGCATTCTGGTATCCAAAATATCTGGATATTTGTAAAAAAAATGAAGCTCTACATTTTGTTTGAAGCCATGTCAATATTTCTGAATAACTATTCTAGTATAGAATTCTTGTGTGGAGATTTTTAATTATTTATATTTATTTCTTATATTTACACACAGAGATGATTATAATTCTGTGACTTTATGAGAAATAACAATGTTAAAATGAATGCTGCCCCTAAATGGTATAACATATCTGCTTAATATTTTAAATTTATAAGATATGAAATTCTTATGAGGTCAGATTCTAGGTATTTTTTATTTAAATCATGACTTTTTATTCAAGGATTGGGTTTAGATTTCCTACGTCTCAGCTATATCACTATATATATATTTAAACCTATATCTGTGTCACTGCTACTTATTATTCTTTAAATGTGTTTTCTTTAAATTATTTGCCAACTGTAAATGAGCTGAATTTCCAGATGGTAAGTTTAAATGAATCTAATGGAGATTACTTGCAGGTAATAGTTAGACAAGATGGAGCAAAAAAAAAGGACACCCACAACTTCAGTGATTGTCCAAACAACCTCTAATGTTAGATGAATGAGCACATTTTGTGTGGGGGTTCAACTAAGGAGAGGGAAAGAGAGACAAGGAGGAAGGAGAGGTTGGAGGAACCAGGAAAGTTTAAGACTGCTGACTGATTGCTGCTGATGACTGTTTCCTGAGTGCTGTTGATTGCCTATTGTGTTACTAATTGCTGTTGATTGCCCATTGTGTTGCTAATGTCCCACTGTGTCCATTGAAATATTGCTTGTGCTGATCTAGTTGAGGCAATTGAGGGGTCATATAAGTAAGCTAGCTCTCCAGGGAGGCACAAGAAGAGTGCACAGGGAGTTTTGGTGGGAGTTTGTAGACTGTATATGAAACTTTAAGCAACATAGGTAAAGAAGGAAACTTTCTGATGATTTGCAAGAATCTGTAATGTCTGGAAGCTCCACCCCCAATGGCTGCTAGAGGGTGAAAGCTTTTTGTCACCCACCCACCATCTGTTGTATAATGCTGCCAGACCTAGTTTTTTGACAGCCTTGCCCGCTGGATTTGGTGGGGGCAACTAGGAATGACCCGAGATGACTCTTGGACAGCTGCGGCCCCACCCAGGAGAGGGAATCTTGAAGATTGCAATTCCTAGTGAGGGAGTAGCTGGAGGGTCAGGGTCTGTTACATTCCATCTGACCAGCCAGGCTGGTCATAAGCCAGGCCTTTTAACTATCACATTTGAACTTTACTTTTGCTTTTTTTCTTTATCTTTAAAGGTTAATTGACTGGTCGAATGTTGCTTTATTTCAACCCCTGCTGAATGCTTTCTGTTTTTCTTTAACTTCTGCCTTCCATATGGAAACATGCACGTGACCTCGGATTTATGCTTTATTAACTTGCAAAAACATTTTGGATCAAATGGCCCGAAAATATCTTCCGTCTTTTTTGCTGCCTCCTTGCTCCCTCCTGCTTTGAGCTAACAGCAGCTCAGATTACAGAAAGAGGGGCGATGATATCTGAGGAGAAAAATAAACTTTGACTAAAAAGATGCAATCCTTACTTGATTCCTTTTTTTAAAGATCTGATGAACTTTTAACATTGATGCAAAATACTTTTAAAAAACAGACATTATACCTTTTAAGTCTACAAGAAGAATTGATTTTTAAAAGAACAGATTCATTGAGAAGATATACAGATGTGGGAGTGGAACAAATGGTGGAGAAGAAGAAATGTGATTACCCAGCTGTGAGCTGTCCAGGAAGACATATAGACTCAGAAATTATAGAACTGACTCTATATACTTCCCAGAAGCTTAATACTGTACCTTTACATAACACCAGAGAACTCTCTGGGTTGACAAATAGCAAATTATTTTTCTTCAAGGGGTTTGATGGAGAGTGGGGATCAGATTTAATACATCTAACTGAGGAACCATCTTATCTGGAATTTTGGGGGGGAGGAAGTTATTGTATATGCTAATTGTTATGCTCACTAACAACTCAACACTGCTTTTTTGTATTTGGGTTCTTATTGTATGTATTTCAATTTTTCAGAGTCTAACCATCCTATGCCTTTAATAAAGCATTTAGATCTATGCACACAGTTTGGTTTATTAAGGATAGGAGGGTTTAGCTGCATGTCAAGGTACACACAGGGCAATGTGTAGTGAGGACAGAACAATTTCATTCATAACAACATGTGGCAAGAAGTACTTATTTCCTAAAAAAAGAATAACAACTATTGCAGAGATAATCAGAAATCTCATCAGTTCTAGTTCAGCCTAGGTTTGGTTCCATAGCAACTTTCATTTTCTTCAGAAGTGCACTGGCAACAACTGCAATACAAATAGAAAAGGGCAAGTCTTGTCATGGTGTCACAAGTCTGTATTGGAAGCAAAAGAATATATAACAAGACTGACATTGGCAGTTATGTGAGGTCAAATTAAGTTGTGGCATGGGTAATTTTGCCTTATTTTTACCATATAAGATGATTGCGTTGTTTTTCAATTAGTTATTTGGAAGAATGGAGAAATTCACTTCCAAGCCCTACTTTGTCAAAATATCAAACTGAACATCTGCCAAGGGCACCTTGAATGATCACAAACCTGCAAACAAATTATCCAGAAATCTTTTCAAAGACTCTATCCTAACAATTAAGTGATATACTCTTCTTTTAAGGTAACTTCTCAAACCTAAATCTGCTAGGTCAAATTTCAATCTTAAGACTTTCAGATATGTTATTGTGTCCTAGGCTTCAAGAGAAAGGGTCATCTGCCTCCTTTGATCACCAATTTGGCTACCATTGTAAATATTATCCTTATCACATTAATCAAAAATGAGATTGCAGTATTGCCACATTATTATTGCAGCATTAAGCAATGTCCTAATAGTATTTACATTCACACAATTTTACATTCCAGTCTGAGAATCTCAAAATGAAAATTGCTTCCTGTTAATTATTTTACAGAAGGGAAAAACAGTCCTAGGTGCTACTTTGTTAAATTTATTGAAAAGTTGTAGATAAGATATGGTATGAGATGAGATAATATTTATTGTCACTTTTTTCTATGAACATGCTGGTACACATTAAAAAATTAAATTCTGGGACTTTCTGTGAATATGGTCGATGATTGACACACTCAGACAATTTCCCCTCTTTGGATTGTCATTTTTCCAACTTATCAACAGAAGGAATAGGCCTTCCTTTTGTCTATATGGCTCTTCTGGGTAAGAGAGAGTCCTAGAATCATCCCACAAGATCCTTCATACAGGAACAGTCTGCAAGTCAGATCAGGAGCTGTGCTTTAGGGAAGCTGGTGAGCTGGCAGCTGGGGTGAGGGGGGCAGGGCTATAACCACTTTGTTGAAAAACAGCTGTTTTGGAATTTATTTTTCAAACAGACAATAAGTCATGCCTTTCATTTCTTAACCAATTTATGATAGCATTATCTTTTCTAGCTAAAAGAGGCTCTCTTTAGTCACATACTGTTACTCCTTTTTGAAGCTCTGCACCATTTTTTAGACTTCTTAGTGTTAAATAATAAGGAAAAGGGTTGCTGGAGGCAAGCTAAAATAAGGAAGTGTGAAGTATCTTTTTTAAAAAATTCTGATGGAGAAATATAAGAATAAAAAGCTGTGTTTTTATTTCACTATTTTTAAAATTATCTATAACCTTGGATTGTTTGGTTGTAGGTGGACGAGCTACAAAGATGCTTAAACCTGAGCTCTAGTTTGCATTTGGAAAGTTCTTGAAAACTCTTCATAGAGAAGTTGTAAGACTTGCTCTTGTCCTTGCCTCAAGAAAACAGGACTCTGGAATCCATCAAGTTGAATTGGAGAAACTTTTACTGATAGAAAAAGGTTGCAGGATTCTGAGATTCCCATACGAAGCATAAAGCAATTGTTTCCATTCCTCAGGTCCAACCCCACCACCTTGACCAGTCCACTGGTAGCCAATACAATGCCAGGAAGATGATTTGAGAATGCTGAGGTGCTAGGCAGATGGAGAGTTCACTCTCAGGGCATGACGGTCTTGAAATTGGCAAAGACTGGCTGGGAAGAAGTCTATACCATCTCCAAAGGCAGGAACCCTCCCTAAACCCCATACAAGTATTACAAGCAGGGAAAATCCAAGCATAGATGCAGCTGTATTGCTCCCCACTCCCTGGAGGAATGGCAGGCCACCATAGGAAATGGTAGCAGTGACAGAAGTACTCATAAATTGATTGAATAGTAAAGATGCAAATGATATAGATGATACAAAAAAGAGTAAGGTGTGCAATTAAGTGTAGAAAATTATCAACTCATTGAGAAAACTTCCCAAGTATTGGACAATCCAAATAACTGCAAATTTGGAATACAAATCTGACACCAATTTTTATTATGATGGTGGTTTGAATACAACTCTCACAGTGCAATTGAAATAAGAGTTTCAAATAAACTTACAACTTTTAAGAGGTCAAGTTTGGGATCTTTTCTTCATGGATACTAACAAGATTGAGATTTCTTTCTTTAAAAAATCTGACAGACAACTCAGAGAAGATGATTCTATTTTACAAGAAAGAGCTCTAAGTTAATCTACAACTTTTAATAGAACAACTTTGGGACTTTTTTCATGGATATTAACAAGGACGAGAATTTCTTGAAGAAAGGAGACTTGATAGACATTCCTGAGAAGAAAATGATTTTATCCTATGAAGACAAGTTGAAGGGAGTGGCTTAAATTTAATGAGTTAATTAGAACTGGGATGGATTTTTACAAGTCTGGCTTTTGTATTGAAAGAAAGCTTTAATGTAGTTCCTTATTTCTGTCTTTTTATACAATGTTTGAATGATTCCTAAAGTTTGTAAAATATTATTGAAATCAAATTTGAAAATATGAATGGTTAGAAATATTTTTAAAGAGAAGAAAAAGATTTTATCCCATGAGGATAAATTGGAGGGAAAGATTTAAAACTAATGAGCTAGTTGGATTGGATTTTTATTGGTGTGAAATATATAATTGAAAAAAGCTTTAATGTAGTTTTGTGTTGGGGATTTATAAAGTGAGTTTGAAAATGAAGAGTTTTTTCCCTTTGTATATAATGCTTGAGTAATTTTAAAAGATGTATTAGAACTGATTGATTTTAGAAATGTTTTTAAAGAAATGTTTACTGTTTTAAAATTTAGAAAAAGTGTTTACTCCCTTTAGGGTTAACAAATATGAAACATATAGGGAATTATCTTAATATAAATTATGATAATCTATAAAAATTCATGAGTAAACAGAAATATACATTATTTCCCACAACATAGCAAGGAGAGATGGTTAAATTTATTCCTTTATCCAAAGAAGAGAATATGTTTAATTTTGTTTCTATTTGGAAATCATATATATATATTGCTAATTAGAGAAATGGCTAGCATATACCATTGTGTAAAAGTAAAAATTTGAGGTTGTAATGTTATTATCTTCTATTGTGCTAAAAAGAGTTGGAAGTCAATGCCTTCTCCCCCTTTCTACCCCACATTTTCTCTTCTTCCCTTCTTTCCCCTCTAATTTTCCATTACTTTTTATTTCCCTTTGTATTTTATATTTTGATAAACCAACAAAATACTTTTACAATTAAAAAATGAAATTCTGATTACTGTTCTTAAAAGAATATATATATATTCCCATACACATACATGAACACATATATATATTCATATCACACACATACACACACACATACACACATATATATATACAGTGCTCAGCATAAACGAGTATATCCCAACAGATTTGTCAGAAAACCTTTACTTTACTTTCAGAACCAACATTTCCTATAGGACACCATACTACAAAATTCTTCCACAAATGCAAGCCATTGATTAGAAACAATATTTGTTAATTTGCACACACAAAAATGTATTTTTCCTACCAAATTCATTCACGACCATGTTGCAAAAATGAATACACCCCAATGAAAGTCTTAGGAGCAAAGCTACATTTTATACAACAAAATCCTAATTCAACTACAAGTGGGTCTTATGATTCATTAAGTAGGTGCCCTGCAGACAGTTGTTTATAAAAAGGCATTACTTAACAAAGAAAACCCCTTCCCATTTCATGCTGTCAGCAATGGCACCACATGGAAGAGAAATGCCACGAGACCTGAGAAAGAAAACTTATTTACACAAGAAACATGACGGCTACAAAAAGATCAGGAAAGGTTTGCTTATCAGTCAGAATACTGTAGAAAAAGTGATACAAAAATTAAAGAAAGATGGAACTACAACCATCTCACAGAGATGTCCAGGTCGTCCATGGAAGTTAACACCTCAACAGGAGCATCTTCTGATGAGAAGGGTTGAAGAAAGTGGCCATGCAAGATCACTGCAGTTAGCTAAAGAAGTAGAAAGCCAAAGTGGAGTGACTGTTTCCCGTGACACAATATGGCATACACTGCATAGGAATTGCATGTATGGATATCATTCATGAAGGAAGCCTCTCCTAAAGCCCATGCACAAAAAAGTCCACCTAGAATTTTCCAGGACCCATGTTGAAAAAGAAGGACACTGTACTCTGGAGTGATGAGACCAAGATAAATGTTTTTGGAACTGATGGCTTCAAAACTATATCATGTCGCGAACCTTCGGGGAATGGCGCGGCATGGAAACAGGAGACTCGGGGAGCTCCTGAGCTGAACTGTTTGACACTTTGTAGATCAGGATGGATCCAAGTTGGTTCTGAGCCCTAAGTTGCCCCAGGGAAGCAATGAAGAAGAGAGGATGCTTTGTGGTCTCAGGAAAGATAGTAACTACCCTGGGACTGAGAAGAAACTCCTTGGACGACCTGCAAAGTTGGCTGTCAAGCGCAGCATGTAGCCGCAGATGAGCCGAGAAGCAAAAATGAAGCAATTTGAAACACAAACCGCAAAAGAGGCATGAAATCGACAAACAGTCACCTGGGTGAGTTATAAAATTCCTACTTCAAAAAGAATGCTACCTGATTAAAATTTTTTAAAAAGAAATAATTTCCCAGAAAGAGAAAAAAATGGCGACTGAATACGGAAGGGCTTATTAACTACAAAGTATTTTGAACTGAAATAAAGATTTTAGAAAGATGGAAAACAATTTTAACTAATATTAAATTTTAAAAGACAGTTATGTTTTCATATCTTAATACTGGAAAAAACTTGTAAGATTTTTATTGATGTCTATTTTAAAGCAAAAGTGTCACTCGATGGTGAAAGTGGAAAGCCTAACCTTGAAAGAATGGCTGTGAATTGTTTTTTGAAACAAAAAAGTAAATATTTGGGCTTACAAAGAAACAAAACTGGGTAAAACTTGTAAAGTGAGCAAATACTAAGAAGAATCTCTATATAAAAAATAATAATAGGACAAATGGAGAAAAGCATGAAAATGATGTAAATGACAATTCAACAATCCTTTGAGAAGATGATGAAGAAAATTGAAGTTTATCTTAAAAAGATTTTTCAAAAGAAACAGGATTACATAACAAATTTAAAAAGGAGAAAAGTTAGAGAAAGGATAGATGACATAAAATTGGAGAGAACAGAAGAAGAAAAAGCAGCAAATTCTTGGAGATTCGACTGTGTTCAAAAGGGAAAGATTTAACTACTATATAAAGCCTCAAAAGTTAGTCAAGGAAAGGCAAGAGGAGTTAAAACGAATGGTGTTAACTACCCTGATTAAAGCAATGAATAATACAATTAGACAAATGAACAATGAAACAGAGGGAATATATAAAACCTATTTAAGGAAATATAACATTTCAACAGAAACACTTTTGAGATATTTGACGAAGACAAGAGGGGAAAGGTTGAGAAGATTGAGAGATGCAGACATAACACTGGATAAAAAGGAAATGCAAAGGTGGAACATAGGGAAAAATTTGGACAGATATGAATAAGGGACCATTGATATAATTGAAAAACTGTTATATTAAGGATGTAAAAATTGAGAAATTTGAGAATGCTATATAAATACATTATTAAAATGGTTTAAGATATTTGAAATTGACTTGAATTAGGATTTAAATGTTGAAAGATAAACAAAAAGGGAAGATTAGATAAAAGATTAAAAGAGTAGGAGATATGAAAAATTGATAAGTCTGTTATTTCTGTAATGATTTATATAGAATGTTTTATAAAACATGAAATTATTTAAAAGGTTTAGGGTGCTTAAAATGGTTTTAAAAGTTGCATAGATGGTTAGTTAAGAGATGGAAGGAGTAGGCGTGAAATTGTATTAGCAAGTTTGATAGGCATTAATGAAAGATATTTGAAATGTATGTCCAGCTGGCTGGTATCGATGGAAATATTCAAGCACGTTTCTTTTTGTTTAAAAATGAATAAAAAATTCTTTGAAAAAAATCTGTATGACGTCGCAAAGGAGAGGAGTATAAAGAAAAATGCAGTGAAATATGGTGGTGACTATTATATACCGAATGTATATAGTTGTGTTAACTATAATGGGGCTAAAGTAAAACTAACCTTTAGATGACCCTGTTTTCGAGGGAGATTTAAACATTTGTATTTGGGTGGGCTTTTTCTAGTCCTATGATTGGTTAAGGCTCTGTGGGCCTAGAGTATAAATAACTGGCATTTGCCTGCAGTTCCTCAGTTCCCATTTTAAGTCAATAAATGCTGTTACAACTTTGCTGGTCTGGTTCTTGCCTACTGAAGTCCACTACACAATAGTGGTGATGAAGGTGGAATACTGCAGGGGAAAGAGTTGCTGCTAACCAAGAGACTGAAATCACTGGGTGATAGACTGGGTAACAAAGCCCCAGCAGGACTAGTGCTCACCCCTGCCTGCCAGTAAGCCACACTGGAGGCATTCTGAAGTCACTAGGTGAAAAGCTGGGTAAAGAAGCCCCAGTAGGATTAATCCTCACCCCGCCTGCCAGTAAGCCACACGGGAGGCACTGGGTGTTAGACCAGGTAAAAAGTTCTGGTGGGACCATGCTCCCCACCCTGCCTGCCAGTAAGACACACTGTAGGCACAGATGCACCTGAGGGATCCATCTCCAGGACTCCTAAGTGCAGCCCAGTTCCACTCGCAGTAGGACAGGCATTAACCAGCACCACAGGGGTCATCAGTGGAAAATGAAACCTGCGACACAGCAGCACAAGTGGAAGGACCTCCCAGGAAAAGAACAGAGTTGAATACTGCTTGGAAAGGCATAGCATCCAATGCACAGGGGCCCAATGCCCCATCAAAGAAAAGATAAAACTCCAACTAAAGCTCCAAGGGGTCCCGTGCTCCATGGAGCTTGATACTGGATTGACCCTGTCCATCATATGATTTGCAAATGTAGCCGATGTCGAGTGCTGCTCAAATCATCACGTTTAGTGATAACGGACTCCCAGAGTCGTTGTGTTCCAGTAAGGGGTAAAGTTACCATTAGGTTACAATTTAGAGAGTTCAAGGGTCCCCTCAGCATAGTGGTCATAGAGGGGCTGCACACCAGCGTCCTAGGACTGGACTGGTTTGATGCCCTGGGCATCAGGGTATCGGGCATTCATTGGACCCAAATAGCTGATCTAGAAGTAGTATGCCAACAGTACATTTACATATTCGGCGCTGAGCTGGGATAATACAAAGGGGCACCCATTTCACTCAACTTCGATCCAGCAGTAACATCAATCTGATTAAAACCGTGCAGGGTTCCCTTTGCATTGAAGCCTAAAATTGATGCGGAACTAGATAAAATGAGCTGCTGCAACAGGTAGTGCTTCAACCTGTGGACTGTAGCCATTGGGAGAATCTCATAGTGACCCAGTTAAGCCTAATGGGGTTGTTCGCATCTGCGCAGACTACAAGTGCACCATAAACAAGGCACTATAGCAGCATGTTTACCCTGTACCAGTGGTAAGCCACATCCTTGCCTCGCTCCAGGGAGGCCGAATCTTTGCTAAACTAGACTTCGCCCAGGCATACGAGCAGCTGCTAGCGGATGATGATACCGCAAAGGCAGAAACAATAGTGCATTCCACAGAGGCACAGAGGTGCGTTCCGATTGCGCCATTTGCAGTTTGGGGTAAGCGTAGCACCAGGGTTGTTCCAAAGTATTATGGAACGGACACTGAAGAACATTCCCAGCATTGTCGTGCCTCAACCTCCATCCCAGCCTTCTTGGCTGGATGAGGACTCTGCTGATGACTCTGGACATGAGGGCCCTCAGGTCTGGTTGACTTACCCTTGTCTTGTCCGCCCTACCCTGCAACTGCCGTGCCAGAAACAACAGGGGAGGAGATAAAACAGGGGATACAGGCAGAATCAACTCAGCTGGATAAGCAGCAGCTGGCAAATGCCGAGCCAGAGATGGCCGCAGCTGAAAGTGATCTCTTGGACGCAAGAACAAGGTGCAGGCTCCGCAGGGATGAGGTGAGATCACAGAATAACCAAGCAATTGGCTGTCGTTGGGGGCATGGCAAGTGGCCTCCACCCTCTGAGGAGGCTTGAAAGGAGCCAAGAATCAGAGTCATTAACCACTCCTGCTTCAAATTTCTGGCTCGTGATTCAGCTTTCCTGGAATTTGGCCCTGTTATTCGTGATCTCTCGACTTGGATTTTGGACTCTTGTCTAGACTCTGTTTGGACTCTGTTTTCCTGTGACCTTGGACCAGCTTTGGACTTTGTAATCCTGGGTGACCTGTTTGGATGTAGAATACTTCTGGCTCTTGACCCCCGGACTGCATCTTGATTCTGCTCTCTTGGTTGACCCTTTGGACTGCTTGCGCTGCTGACTCTCGACCTCAGACTGAACTGTGACCACTGCTTAGAGGCCAGATAAGGGAAGTAATTTAACTCTTTCCTAACACAGTGCTCCATCTGGCCTTTCTGCCAGAGCATGCATCTTCCCATACTTTGATGACGTCCTGATCGCAGGGGACTCAGCAGCAGTCTTGGTGAAACATCTCCATGCAGTACTCCAACATTTTTGGGAGGCAGGCATAAAACTTAAGAAGGAAATATGCCAGATCGGCATGGAATCCATGGAATTCCTGGATTTCTGCATCAATGCTGCTGAAATCCATCCATCTGAATCAAAGTTAAAGGCAATTCAGCAAGCCCCCACACCAAAATCCAAGAGGGAGCTTCAAGCAATTCTCGACTTGCTTAATTTTTACCACTCCTTCTTACTGCATAAGGCTGTCCTGGCAGAACTGCTATACCTTCTACTGGACAAACAAGCCCCATGGGTCTGGTCAAGTACTCAAGACAAAGCATTCAAGACACTAAAATCATTGCTATCCTTGGATTCTATACCAGCTCATTTCAATGAAACCGTGCCAGTAACACTAGTATGCGACGCTTCGCCATATGACGTTGGGGCAGTACTAAGCCACAGGATGCCAGATAGTAGAAATGCCCCCATCACATACTATTCTAGAATATTATCATCGGCTGAAAGGAACTATGCCCAAATAGACAAGGAAGCCCTCACCATAGTGGCTGGCATTAAGAAGTTCCATGAATTCTTATATGGACGAACCTTCACCTTCTTTACAGACCACAAACCTCTGCTCAGTCTTTACACAGCTAACAAACAGACACTGCATGTCCTATCACCGAGAATGCTATGACGATCCATTTTCATGGTGGCATACTTGTACCGGCTAGTCCACAAGCTGGGCAAGGAAATGGGCCATGTCGATGCCCTTAGCCGATTGCCTCTACTGCAGATTGAGTTGGATCTGGCCACCGATTTGTCATATTCTGGGGATCCAGGACCTGCCTGAAATACCCCTACACGCAGGGGACGTCACAGATGAAACCACCAGGGACAAAACGCTTAGCTGCATTCTCAACTGGGTGTTAAGGGGATGGCCAGAGGCCTGGCCAGGCCCTGAGTTTCAGCACTAGGCATCTCAGAAAAATGAACTGTCAGCCCACAAAGGATGTACACTGTGGGGTAGCAGGGTGATCATTCCACCCAGTCTTCACTCCAAAGTTCTCGATTCCCTATACAAAGGTCACCCAAGAATTGTTTGTATGAAGATTCTAGCCAGGAGCTACTTGTGGTGGCCAGGTCTGGACAAAGAACATTGAGAATCAAGTAAGGAGTTGTCTGGCCTGCCAAGAAACCCAATCAGAGATGCTACAGCTGGGAGACCATGTACGCCTCATGATCTCGTGTGCACATTGACTTTGTGGGCCTGTTCCAGGGGCAGATGTTCATGATAGTAGTGGACAGTTATTCCAAGTGGTTGGAAGTGGCACCAGTCTCATCGATGACAATGACCAGGGTCATCCGAGAGTTGCGATGACTGTTCACCACACATGGTCTGCCGGATGTGATCATGTTTGACAATGGGGCACAATTCATGGCAGAAGAGTTTCAGTCATTTCTCAGCACCAACATGATTCAACACATAACATCTGCTCCATTCCACCCCGCAACCAAAGGTCAGGCCAAACGAATGGTCAGAACCACAAATGTGGTGCTCAAGCGGATGATGACTGGGGACTAGAATCACTGCCTGGCAAACTTTCTACTGTGTCAACACATGACTCCCTGTACAACAACAGGTCGCAGCCCAGTGGAGCTGAGGTAGGGCTGCCGGCTCACAATGAAGCTTGACCGAATTCACCCAGACAGAATAGTGGTGGATATGGCTCAGCCAACCCCCCCAGGTACTTACAGATGGGTGGCTTGGTCTGGGTCAGGAACTATGGGAGTGGGGCACTTTGGGTGAAAACTAAAATAACTAAAGTAACAGGTCCCTTGTCATACGAGGTTACTCTGCGGGATGATTGTACAATCATATGTCACACTGATCAGCTATGGCGTTGGCAGGCTGGGCCAATCTCAGATGAGGATTCCAAGGGTTTATCAGACCCACGAGAAAACTGTTTCCCTCTGAGTCTGCCTACCTCATCCGTGACCATTTCCAGAGAAACAGAGGTACCTAGGGCTGTAGACCCACCGCCATGCATGGGTGACCAAAATGGTCATCAAGACTCTGTCTTGGAGATGGACAATGCTCCACTACAACGGGACTCTCCAGTAACATTGCAGTGGTTCACCAGGATCCCTGGGCTCCCAGCATACCTCAAAGACTATGAATGTCGAACAGACTGAGAATACGAACTATCCTAGGGGGGAGGGGTGTTATGTACTGAATGTATATATTTAGTGTTAACTGTTAATGGGGCTAACCTTTAGATGACCCCAACTGTTTTCCAAGGAAATTTAAACATTTGTATTTGGGCGGGCTTTTTGTAGTCCTATGATTGGTTAGGGCCCTGTGGGCCTAGAGTATAAATAACTGGCATTTACCTGCATTTCCTCAGTTCCCATTTTAAGACAATAAATGCTGTTGTAGTTATGCTGGTCTGTTTTTTGCCTACTGAAGCCCACCATACAATAGTGACGGTGTCCTTCTGTGAGGCTACATGAGTGCTGCTGGTGTCAGGGAGCTGCATTCCATTTCATTGATGAATTCACAGATGTACTGATCTATATTGAAAGAGAAGATACTGCTATCACTCTGTGCCCTTAGCCATCGTATACCTTTCCAACATGACAGTGATCCAAAACATACATCTATGCTCACTGTTGCATTTCTGAAGAACAGGGTGAAAGTTTCAGTGGCCAAGTATGTCTCCTGATCTGACCCCAATCGAACACCTATGGGGAATTCTGAAGAGATAAATTGAACATCACTCTTCATCCAGCATCCAGGCGCTAAAAGAGGTTGTTCTTCAAAAATGAAAAAAGATAGATGTTGCAATATGTCACCAACTTGTTCATTCCATGCCTAGAAGACTTGGTGTTGTCCTTACAAATCATAGAGGCCATACGAAATACTAGATGTAGTAGATTTTGTTGTGGGGTACATTCATTTTTGCATCAACTAATCTGAAGATTTTGTAATCTAAGCTATATTATTTGTACTACTTTCATGTAATGGGCTAAACAAATATTCTATAAAACTCACTTTTGTCAACATTTTAGAAATTATTCCTGTGTTCATTGAGATATTGATTGAAATTTTCAAAGAGGATGTACTCATTTATGCTGAGCACATACACACATACATTTATACACATATATATTAATCACAGTGAATACATAGCACAAAAAGAAGAGTCTTGAGAGTTAACAAGGTTGATACTATATTGGTACAAAACCATTACAGAATCTAGTTGTTCTGCTTTGGATACTACAAAGTCTCCTCTCAGAAGGTAACAAAGAAAACCGGTCACGGAGAGAATGTGTAGTGTCTCCGAAAATACTGCAGACCCTGGCCAAGCAGCACTTATATGCTATGTCCTGGATAGAAGAAAGTGAATTTCCAATAATCTTTTCTGTCATCCTCACCATTCTCTGCACAGCCTTCCTATCCAAAACATAATACTTCCAAACTACACAGTAATACAATACTGTGATAACTTCTGTACCTTGCAGTTATTTCCACTTTGGTGGTGTTTGGAAGCTCAAATGAGCATAGCTTAAAGGAATTTCTAAAAAGGTTTTTTCTTTATCCTTCTCAGGATGAAGGGACAAAAGGAACTCTATTCCTTTGTAAACCACCATTCAACAAGCATTATGAATATGAATTGCTCTTACTTCCCACACTATTTTATGCTATAATTAGAATAAGTTTTGAAAATACAATTCTTCACAGCAAATTTTGTTCCTCCTTGCAACAAGTTCATTTTGGTAGCAATTCAAAACAGTTTTCTTTTAGGATCTTACTGTACAGTTATCATCATTTATCAGTGATCACATTACTCATTCTTATGGCCACAAGGCAACTTGCCTTCCTCTAGGTACAGAGATTTTCCACCTGGGGTTCATGGACCCCTTGGGGTCCATGGCAAGTTGCCAGGGGTTCCACAGACAGGTCCCGAAAAATTAGGAAAAAGTAATGTACATGAATTTTTGATTAGTAATTAGTTGAATTTGTGGAAATGGAGTCCGTCATGTAGCAACGACGTGTTTTGGGGTCCGCAACTTGAAAAAGATTGAAACCCTCTTCTCTAGTACAGCTAAAGCTCCCATCCTATAGTCCTTTCTAAGTAAATTATCTTTGGATATCATCTTTTGACAGTTTTTTTCTTTCTTTTTGCCAAAATACACTGACATGTTTGAATTCTCATTAAATTTTTGACTATAAAAGCCTATAACAAAAATCAGTATGTGAATCTGCATTTTCTGAACTTCTGCAGAGGGAGCCTCTCTGTTACACACATCATTCTTCATATATAGTTGTTTCAACCTTATTTTCTTTATTCCTTTTTTAGGATTTACAATGACTGAAAAAGACGTTATGTCAGACCTGCCCCAACATGATGCTTTAGGAAAATAAAACCCTCAACTCTATTTGATTGAAGTGAAAAGAACTTTTACTAAAAGATGCTGGGTGCAGTAAGGTGAGATGGAAATTTACCGTATTTTTTGCTCTATAGGACGCCCCTGACCATTAGACGCACCACGTTTTTAGAGGGGGAAAACAGGAAT